>JAADVC010000202.1:0-29495 GCA_023334575.1 Pythium volutum | reverse complement strand
CCTGCTTCTCGGTGCTGGAGGAGCACGCTTCAAATGTGATTCTATTCGGATACTTTTCACCATGTATGTGTAGCTGCGCGAGAATATTGCGTCGCTGCAGTACTACTACGTCAGCGTTATGAATGGGTCTTTTGTCTCGAGCCCGGTTGACGCTCGTACGTAATTACTTTCCATGGACAACCGCATCACCACACGCTCGTCGTTCATGGCAACAGAGACGAGTGGTCCCACCACTTGGCCTGCCGGGACGGGGGAATGGCGTGAATGCCACCCATTCGGGCGACGCCAAGCGCTTCATTCGCGATTCTGAGAATACATTTTTTCGCGGGAGGTGGATGTCATGGTCCACGCGTTGGGCGGTACGCCATCGCACACTGTGGTGAGTTTTTTTGGAGGAAACCTGCAAGATGTATAATAAGCATATCCGTCTATAATCGCTGTGTAGACGTGACTGTCTATCATCGTTGAAGCTATTGGGGGGGACCATGAGTCTCATGAGATGGTTCGCACCTTGAAGGCCAGTGTAGCCATCCAACCAGTCTTTTTTCTCAAATTTCGAATCATTGTCGAGGTGTCAGTTGGATCCTCCATCTATTGAATGCTCGGGTGATCTCCCTAATGTCGATACCTTTTAGTGCCCTGGCATTATATCGGGGGTCATCAGCCCACAATGGACCTCACGTTTTCCCAGTCTGAAAACGACGGGAGTGGCAAAAATGGCGTCGTCGGTCGTGAGCAACGGCAGAAAGCTGCTAGCGGCGGGCAAGAAGATTGTCGCGATCGGCAAGAATTATGAGGCCCACGCGCGCGAGATGGGCGCCACGAGCGCGCCGAAAGAACCGGTCTTGTTCCTCAAGCCCACGACAAGCTACGTGGCCAACGGCGGCGACGTGCTGCTTCCGCCGGGCATTGGTGATGTGCACCACGAAGTCGAGCTGGGCGTCGTCATCGGCAAGGGCGGTCGCGATATTAGACAGAGCGAGAGTATGGACCACGTTGCTGGGTACGTGCTCGCGATCGACATGACGGCGCGCCACTTGCAGGACAAGGCCAAGAAGGCCGGTCTGCCGTGGAGCCAGGCCAAGGGCTTCGACACGTTCACGCCCATTAGCAACTTTATCCCCAAAAGCAGCGTGCCAGACCCAAACAACCTCACGCTGTGGCTCAAGATTGATGACGAACTGCGCCAGCGCGGCTCGACGAGCGACATGGTCCACAAGATCCCGTTTCTCATTTCGTACATTAGCCGCATCATGACGCTCGAGGAAGGAGACGTGATCATCACGGGCACGCCCGAGGGCGTCGGTCCCGTGCCACCCAACACGGTACGTTTGTATTTTTTGCCTTGCGCTTTCTTGTGGGAGAGGCAAATTCTCATCCTGGTGATGTGTCTAGACCATGAGTGCTGGCATTGACGGGCTCATCGACATTTCATTTCCGGTCAAGACTCGTGTCTATGCAGACTAGAAGAGAGAAAGAAAGAGAGAGAGAGCGAACGGATATGGAAAGAAATTGGAGCTCTTCTATTACTGAGTGGAGCCAGTGGCAAAGCGTTCCATGACTGCGACTACGGCCTGGTCTGTGTGGATCTTGCGCAGCGACGTCATCTTGCGCACGCGGCGCTTGCGCGTCACGATGGTTCTCGCGTGGTGGACACGCACGCACCACCCGCGATAGATGGACTGGATACAGAGTGCGGCGGCGTCATGTCGCAGATTGCGGATCGCGGTCGTCGCGTTCGCATGGACTTCGCGTGATGTACTGGGCGCCTTGAGGAATTGGAGTAGCGTGCCCAGCACACCGCTCTCGACGAGTTTGTTGCGCGCGACGTGCACCGTGGACATGGCCGCGATCGCGCGGGTCGCTTCAACCAGCACGTCATTGTTGCGCGAGATCGGACACACGTACTTGACGAGAATGCCCAGCATGCCTTCGTCGATGAGTTTGAGAATGTTCTCGGGCCGCTCGGCAAAGTTGGCAATGATGCGCGCGATATTCGTGCGCGTCTGGATGAGCGGGTGGAACGCAAACTCTTGCAGCGCGCGCAGCAGCGGCGGCTTGCACATGGTGATGCGCGAGTTGGTGTCCTCAGTGAGCTGTGCGATCGCTGCGATCGCGTCGACCTTCATGCTAAAGTCGTTCCCACAGAGAATGCCAAAGAGGCACTTGATGATGCCGCGCGCCAGCAATTCAATGTAGTGCTTGAAATCGGCTTCGGCGGATGTGGCCAGGAACTGTTGCGTCTCTGGTATGGGTGTGGGGGTGACAGACTGACAGTCTCGATCGCGTTCTCGTTCGCGACAAATGAGATAGGTCAGCAGCGTGATGACCGACCGCCGTACGCGCTTGTCCGAGGCCGCGTACAGATTCCGCGCCGTGATGTAGTCGACGAGCTTGGAGCGGATAATGTGGTCGCGGTTCACGGGGTTCTTGGCCAATTCACAAAAGACTGTGAACGCCGGCCGCAGCAGCGCGTTCACTTCAGACGAGATCACGACGGGTGGTTGCTGGGTCGATGGCATGGGTCCACTCTCGATTGACTTTGCCGTCGACACCATTGGTGGCAGCAACGGCATTTCTCCCAACTTCGCGCGTGTGCTGGAAGAACACTCGGCTCGACCCATCGCACTAGGGGGCCGCCGGCGATGACCCTGTGATGGCAGTGGCAGTGGCCGCTTCTCCATGGCGGTTGTCGAGAGACCGCGCGGACTGCAAAAGCACAAGTGGACAATCTTGGGCAGCGCATTGGCCTCGACGAGAGCCGCGTGGTTCTTGCGGTTGGAGGAGACGGCCTCGAGAATCGAAATGACGAGCACGCAGATCGCGCGGGTCGCCTTGGGCGAGTCCAGGACGAGCAAGAGCGTCGGCACCAAGTGGAGCTCGACGAATCTGCGACCTTTTTCCTCTTCGGCCACGAGCAAGTGGATAAACGCCAGCAGTTCCCATCGAAAGTTTGCATCGCGTTCGATGAACGGGTCCTGGAGAATGTCGGCAAGCGTCTGGAAATGGGACGAGTGGTAAAAGAGAAAACGATTATCTGAGGACACGGCGAGCTGGTGGAGTATGGCCGCGGCCAGCAGCCGTATCCGTGCGTCTTTGGAAGAGCAGCACTCGAGCATGTACGCAAACCCTTCTCGCTTGGCCACGGCCTGGCGCATCTCCTCGGTCGTCACGAGGTTCTTGACGAGCTCAAAGGCCGTGCGTCGCAGTCGAAGCTCGTGAGAATGAAGCAGACCAAACACGCACTCGAGACCACCGGGCGCCTGCAATACCTTGAGCTTGATGGCGTCCAATTTGGCCATATTCACTAGTGTCTGTGCACAGTCGAACGCGATGGTCGAGTCGGTCTTTGTCTCACCGGCGCTCAGCATGGAGATGAGCGCGCCCAGTGTTCCGACTTCGGAGAGCACCTCCAGATTGGCCGCTGGATAAATCATCCACGCAAAAACGTTAGGCACATTACATGCAATGAAAGAGTGGCTGCGCCAACGTACGGTTTCGGCTGAGCGAGGCCAGCGCGGCCGCGGCGTCTCGCCGCACTTCGAGAAATGGAGACCAGTACGCGATCTCGATCAATGGGCGCACATTGTCGGCATCCACGTCCTGCTTCTTGAGTGTCTGGTTCACTTGCGCACTGCGCACGGCGTCTCGTCGAGTGGCCACGGCGACTTCGAGCTGCTGGTCGAGTGTGAGCTGTTTCCGTCGATCATTTCGCTCGTACGCAATTTCCTGGTCGGCCTCGTCATCGTTCGCTTTCTGGAGCCGTGTCCACGTAACCTGAGAGAGCCGCTTGGGCGAACCACGAGCTATCGCGTCGAGTTGAGCTTCTCGAACAACCCAAAGGCGGCGTGCAGGACTTTTATTGGTGGCCTCATCGATGCTTGCTTGCTGTTGTGAGGTCGTGAGGCGGCGTCCCGACGTCATGGGCGAGACGACGTTGACTGCGGGTGCTCGCACACTACTCTCCTTGCGTGGTGTGATGCCATTCTCTCTGTGGTCCAATGAAAGTAGATCCGGTCGTGATGTCCTTGCTGCCGACGTCGGGCGCCGCATCGTTGGTTTGCGTGGCTCGGGCGGGAACAGATCCGGTGGTGGCGCATTCCAGTGGCGACGCGCGATCCTACCAGGCGCTGCCGCTGATTGAGGACGGGACGTCAGCGCGACGGACGCTCGTGGATCTTTCGGTGGAAGTGGTAGTATGGCCGTGGCGCCGAGTGCCGGCATTGACACTATTCAGCGGAAGTGGGCATATCGTAAGGTGATCTTGACCATTTTCGCGCCACTATTTTCGTCAGATGGCTACAGTTTGGCAATGTGGACTTTATGAATTGTGCAATTCACGAAAAGAATTGCAGAATGAATTGAAGTCAACTTAGGACGCCATCATGATCGCGAAGAAGTTCTTGTGAATCACAAGAAGCAACGCCACCATGAAGAAGAAGGTACGCGCCTGCTCCTCTCTATCTATCTATCTATCTCTGTTCCACGAGCTCTGTGGACGGAATGCCTATTCAGTTGTCTGACTTGCTGTGCTGTGATATGCGCTTTTTGTTGGTTTCATTAGGTGCTATTGATGGGCAAGTCTGGGTCGGGCAAGACCTCGATGCGTTCGATTATCTTTGCCAACTATCTCGGTACTTGACAGCCACGATTGTCTCTGGGGCGAAAGGAATACGGTGCTGACCTGTGCGATGCATCTCTGTGTTTCTGTTATGTGCAGCGCGCGATACCATGCGCCTCGGCCCGACGCGTACGTAGTTTTCGCTTCGCCGTGGTGACTTAGGCATCTCTGACAGTGTGAGGATTTTGTATCTGTCTGTACAGTGGACGTCGAGCACTCGCACGTGCGATTCCTGGGCAATCTCGTGCTCAACCTGTGGGACTGTGGCGGGTGCGTAACAGTTAGACTCGCTTCACATCTGTCATTGCCTTGGTCGTAACGTTCCTCATGGTTGACGCACAGCCAAGATGCGTTCTACGAAAACTACTTCGAGAGCCAGCGTGACCACATCTTCCGCAGTGTGGAGCTTCTCATCTACGTGTTTGACATTGAGAGCCGTGAAGTTGACGTGCGTCTTTTCTAGTGATCGTGTAGAGATGCAGCAGAACTAATGGTGTATTTCCTCATTCCCCAGAAAGATCTCGCCCATTTCGATGGGTGTCTGGAAGCCATCGACCAGAACTCGAGCAACGCCAAGGTCTTTGTGCTCATTCACAAGATGGATCTCGTGCCCGAAGACCAGCGCGATCGCGTACGACTCGATATACAGAAGAAGCTTCCTTTTCTGACCTATGACCTGACATTTGGGAATGAATGTGTGTGATAGGTCTTTGAGCAAAAGAAAGAGACGATCCTCTCGCGCGTCGGCTCACTGCCGACTGTGTGCTTTGGCACGTCGATCTGGGATGAGACACTCTACCGCGCGTGGTCGTCGATCGTGTACTCGCTGATCCCCAACATCCAAGATCTCGAGCAGCACCTGAACGACTTTTGTGCGATCTGCAATGCCGACGAAGTCGTGCTCTTTGAACGTGCAACGTTTTTGGTCATTTCGCATGCGACCCATGCGACGCACCGCGATATCCACCGCTTTGAGAAGATCAGCAATATTATCAAGCAGTTTAAACTCAGCTGCAGCAAGACCCAGGCCCAGTTCCAGGGCATGGAAGTGCGCAACTCGAACTTCACGGCCTATATCGACTTTTTCACGGCCAACACGTACATCATGGTCATCATGTCGGACCAGCAGATCCGTACGTCATTGCCGTATGCGACCGTTACTCCATTGTATCTCACCGATTGTCTCTATTGTGTTTCATGCAGAGCCGGCCGCGATCCACTTGAACATCAAGGCTGCGCGACCCGTGTTTGAGAGCTACGTGCAGCAGACGAGCTAGAGGACAACAGGGTGGGTAGGGCAGCCGTTTTTGCAGGCAGTAGTGACCAGTGTGCACATACGCAAATCCAAATGAAGCAGTCGTAGGGTTCCCGTGCAAGCATGTTGTGGCGGAAGTATCGGAGACCATGGATCACCGTGTACGCGGATGGAGGAGGAACGCAAAGCCGATCTGCGTGCGGTGCATGCAAGGTTCTCCACGTGTCTGCGCACCATTGTACATGTCCATCGGGCAAACTGCCATTTCATTTCATTCATCAGATTCTACTGCAAAACTTTTCACAAAGGGATTTTCATAACTTATACTGGGAATTTTCAGGGCCCCACAACCCCGCCCTTTGCCATCATCCTCTAGTCGGTCGTAAAGCCGTACTGCTCCGTGTCGAGCGTCGCGTACAGTACCATCTTGAGATCCTCGCGAGAGACGTGGTACGGCAAATCAATGCGGTTAAAGCACGCGTGGCCCACGACGTAGCCATCGTTCACGAGCTTGACGCCCTTGAGCGTGAACGGACAGAGCTTGCCGTCGTAGCTCGTCAACGCACTAAAGCCCGCGAGCGGCACCCTGGACGAGCCGGTCGCAAACAGGAGCAGTCTTCGGCGGTACTCGTTGGGCATTTCCCGCACAATCTGCCAAAACCACTTGCGCGCAGCGTGCTTGTCCAAATCGGCCGAGTACAGCGTGTGCTTTTCCCAGTCGTCGACATCAATCTCGTCCGAACCGCACAGCACGTGGTCGAGCTCTTCGGGGTCAAACATCATGATGAGCTCTTGCGGCACGACCTCGTACATGCCGCTGAGCAGTGCATAGAGCTGGTCCGACACGCTTTCAAAGAGCATGTGCTTGAACTTGCGCTCGAGGAACGCGTTCTTGTTGGCGTCCGTGACTTCGACGTTGCGGCCATTGCGGATGAGCTCGGTGGTCATGACCTCGGAACTGTCTGGCGCGACCTGCTGCGTGACTGTGAAATCCAGTCCGAGCTGGTCGACGTTGTCATTCTCTACCATCCACATCATGCTCTTGTAGGCCTCGGGGTCGAAAAACTCGAGATCGTTAAAACTCACGGGCATGCCCAACATGATCTTGAGCAAAGGCAGTGCAAAGTGGAAGCCCGTCGCGAACCCCTCGAGCAGCGCTCGGCCCAGCAGGCGTCCGGTCGCGAAAAAGTGCATGAGATGGTGCTCGCCCAAAATGTGTTGCGAGTGCGGGTTAATGTAGTACGTCTGCTCCGTGCGGTCCACGCACGTAAAGAGCCCCGTGGCCGGGTCGATAATGTGCTCGAGAAAGAGCGCAAACCATTCGCGGTGGACGCCACCGGCGTCGACGCCGCTCTCGTCGAGAAATTTGATGCGCATGACCGAGCGCATGTGCGCGCGGTGGATCACGGCAAAGGACGCGACCGACTCTTGGAAGACACGGTCGCGGTGGACGTTGAGGCGGAGATGGGCGACGTCGGCCGGCACGAGCAGCGCCGCCGTGCTGGTCACAAATGACGCGTACTTGGACGGAAAGTCACGCTGGTATTGCGCGACGAGATGGGTCTTTTGGACTTGCGTGAGCGGCGTCTCGATGGACGGCAACCGCGCCGGGTCGGCGTGGGCAGAATCTACCAGATCGTACACCATGCCCTCGCAGGCGTTGCGTAGCGACAGCGTGCGCTCGGCGGCCGTGCGCGGCTCTGGCTCGGGGGCAGACACGGGCGTTTGTGGGGGCGGCGCCAACAATTCAGATTCGCGCGGCGACGAATGGAGCGTCTCGCTCACGCTCACGCGCTGGCACTGACCAATGTCTAAAGAGTTCTTGTTTGTGTGTTCTTCCTCGGCGATGACGTTGATGGCCGTAGCCCGAGGCACGTCTCGAAGCGGCAGCGTGATGACTGGCTTCTTGTGGACGTCGAGCACGTAGCCGGGGAACCGCACAGCGGCATCCGCGGGCAGGCCAATGCACGGCGCTCTATACCAAAACATGCGGCCATGTACATCGAGCTTGCGCGTCCACTCGCGGCGTCTGCGCGCGCGGCGCTGGCGGGTCGCACGCGTGGCCTGCTGCTCGAGCATGCGCACGGCGGCGCGTTCTTCCTGCTTCTCCTTGAAACTGAGCGTGAGCAATTGTCGGAGCGACTTGCGGCGCTCTTCGCGCTTGAGCTGCTTGAGCCGCTCGGGCGCAAACGAGCGCGCCGCGTCCTTGATCTCGTCGCCGCAGAGCGTGCAGAACGCCGACCGCTTGAAGTTGTCAAAGCCGCAGGCCGTGCATACGTTGAAGCCGCTCTGTGCCTGGCGGACGGCCGCGTCCAGGCGGTGGTCTTCCGTACTGTAGTACACACATTCCATGAGCTTCCAATGGATAGAGAGGGAAAGAGAGAGAGAGAGAGAAACCCAACGTACTCTAGCAGGGGAAGACGGAGCTGCCGCAGCCGCTGGCGCTTCTTGCGGACGCGCCGCATGAGCACGAACGGCCCACCGGTGCACACGAGGCACATGAGGAGAATGCCAACGATGAGGAGCCACTCCATGGTCGTTGGGAATATTTTTGTTGGTCTTCGTTGGAATGTGTTGGCGGCAAAGAGACGTCCTGTTGGCCGTTGGGCAAAGTGACGAGTTGGATGCTCGCGGGATGGATGTTGGCGTTTGGTGCTGCGGTCCGCAAGCGGAACAGAAATTGCAAGGTCCTCCTCACGTCGTGTGCGTGTCTGGGCTGCACTGCACTGCACTTTGGGACCAGCGACAGAGAAAGAACCGTTCAGAACAGTTCCTGGTGGTCAGAGTCTCGAGCCACGTGACTCGAGGTTTCGGTCGAAAAGCTGAAACATGAAAGAAGGAAAGAAGGAACCTGGGCTTTTGCCCGCCCAGCTGGGAATAGTACTGAAATACACAAATGTAATTGAAACACGTATGTTTAGTTAAGCAACATGCGCTGGTTAAGACTTATGTGGGCTGGGTCTTGAAGTGGGTAGAAACGAGCCGTCTGTATCGGCGGCCAGGGCTCTTTTTGGGATCAGGTTCTGGGCAATGTGTATGCTGAGCCTGGGGGAGATGGAGACTCGGGTTTCCTTGGCATTGTTAGAGTGTCTCCAGATGAGCTATTATTTGTAGAGCACACTCGGCGTGTTGCACTTACCACAGTTAATAGCTGCACATTTGTCACATTGAGGAAGACGTTGGTCCCCCTCCACTACAAAGACTTGCGGGGTCCTCTATAGCCGGTAACGCTGTGGCATCCATCATGATGTTGTACAACCTGTATTACAGTCCGTTTCGGGGCTAAGCGCGCACCTGATTTATCCAACGTTCAAGGTAATCAGTATTCCGCAACTACTTTTGTATCAACTTTGAAAAATAGAAGCATAACTTAATGGAGGTAGAGTTTTTGCGCGCTAAGCCCCGATACGGACTGTACTGTATCGGAATGATTATCTGCGAGAAAGAACGATACATGCACACCGGAACAGATGGAAAATGACGGAAACCGTGGAATTGATTCCATATTTTTGTTGTTGTTGTTTCGGGTTAGTTTTCAGGACTTTTGACAAAAGTGGGGGCTTTTTGAAATTAATGGACAAAAGAGGAACTTGAGTGACAAATGTGGGGGCCTTTGAGGAAAGTGGGGGCGGAAAAACACATTCTGGCAATAGTGGTTGAGTTTCTAGTTGACGGGAGCGAGCGGGTGCGAGTCGCGTAGACGTAGCAAACCCGCGCGGGGTGCCCGCGAATCAGGGCCGCGCGGTATTTGCGGAGGCGGGCCCAGCGATGAGCTCCCCTGTGAGCGGACCCATGCCGACGACTCTATTCATCAATCTAAGTGCGGGGGTCTGGGGTTGCAACCCCCAGATTGTGCACTGGTATAAAGTGTGAGAATTGACAAGATGTGAATGTGATTTGTTTTGGGCCCCCACTTTTGTCACTCAAGTTCCTCTTTTGTCCATTAATTTTAAAAAGCCCCCACTTTTGTCAAAAGTCCTATTTTCTTGTCACGCGGCATCTGTCAATCAAGAGAACCTGGACGTTCCGGTTTGGCCACTCACACAAAAGGGAAATGCTGTGTATATCTGGAGGGCGAGTTTGCATTTTTTGAGACTCTGTACAGTAGTTGCCCATCTCCAACAGGTTTACGCGCACCTTTTGTCCGTGCTGTATACACCCGAGTCACTTGAAGTTGCCGCCCACTCTGTACAGACTGCGCTACAGTACAGACACTGTACAGTAGAGTCTCACCACGCGAACTTCATGAAGGGCTTTGTGAGTCGCGACTCGTGACGACAGGTGCGCATCATTATTGAAGTTAGACCAGAGAGAACCGTTCTTCAGTACAGTAGCCAACCGAAACCGTTCTGTCACCTGCTGGAACCGTTTTGCTGGGACGTTGGTCTCATCAGGCCGTCGTAAAGCCGTAGCTCTCCGTGTCCAGCAGCGCATAGAGGCCCTTCTTGAGGTGGGCCTTGTTGACGTGGCGCGGCATGTCGAGCCTGTTGAAGCACGCGTGGCTGCGCACAAAGCCGTCGTCCATGAGCGGCATGCCCACGAGCGTGAATGGACAGAGCCGTCCGTCATAACTGGTGAGCGAGTCAAAGCCCGAGAGCGGCGCACGCGACGAGCCGGTCGCAAACTGGAGCAGCCGCCGTCGGTACTCGTTGGGCATTTCGCGGACGAGCTCCCAGAACCACTGCCGCGTCGGGTGGCTCCAGAGGTCGGCGCTGTACTTGGTGTGGCGCTCCCAGTCGTTCACATCGATCTCGTCCGAACCGGACAAAACATAGTCTAGTTCTTCGGCGTCAAACAGCATGAGCATTGCTGGCGACACGACCTCGTAGAGCGCTTTGAGAAAGGCAAAGAGCTGGGCCGAGACGCTCTCGACCAATAGATATTGGAGCTTGCGGTCCACAAACTCGTGTTTGTTGGCGTCCGTGACGTCGATGTGGCTGCCGTTCGGGACCAATTCGATCGTGCGGGGCGCGCCATGGGTCGATGCCTCGGTGACGGTAAAGTCCAATCCCAACGTATCCACGCCGTCATTGTCCAGCAGCCACTGCAAGTTCTTGTAGGCTTCCGGGTCAAAGTACTCGAGGTCGCTGAAACTCACGGGCAGTCCCAAAATGATCTTGAGCAGCGGCAGCGCCAAGTGGAAGCCCGTGACGTTGCCCTCCAAGAGCGCACGTCCCAGCAAGCGACCGGCCGCGAGGAAATGCGCCAAATGGTTCTCGCCGAGCATCTCCCGGGACCGCGGGTTGAGATAGAAGGTTTGGTCCTGCGGGTCAACACACACAAAGACGCCCGCCTCAGGCTTGACAATCTCTTCGTTGACCACGAGAAACCACTCGCGGTAGACGCCGCCGGCGTCAATGCCCTGCTCGCCCACAAAGTCGACGCGGATCGCGGCGCGCGCCTGTTGCGGACCGAGCGTCGCGAGCGTGTGGATCGAGTCGGCCAGCAGCGACTTGCGCTGGATCGTAAAGACCGAGACAAGCGCCTCGGCGTCGATAAATAGACTGAGTGCGTGCGTGACAAACTCGGCGAGCTTGGACGGAAAGTCGCGCTGCGCGTGCTCGACGATCTGGCGCAGTTCGTGTTTGTCTGTCTCTGGCGCGTCCGTTCGTGGTAGTGGTAGTGGTGCCACGGAAAAGAATGCTGTGGGGTCGGCGTGGTTGGGGTCCTCCATCGTCACAGTGTGGGCCGCATGGTCGCGCTGCAGCTCGCTCCCCACAGTCTCAAGTGTCACGCTACCGTCGTCCATCAGCACTTGCGGTGGTGTTCCGGGAACCGCCACCATGGATGGCGACGGCACTGATGGCGCCTGCAATACGTAGCGGACGACACGGCCCGGGTACTGCGGCCCGCTGAGCGGCGTGCTGTCTCGGTACCAGTAGAGGTTGCCCTCGACGTCGACCTTGCGCGTCCACTCCTTGCGCGTGCGCGCTCGCAGCTGCCGCCGCACGTTGCCCAGCACGAGCTCTTTGCCCATGCGTTTCTTCTGGCGCTTGGTGAGCGTGCCGACGATTTGTCCGCAAATGGAGCAAAAGATGGCGCGCTGAAAGTTCTCAAAGCCGCAGCCAGAACACAACGTTGAGCCGGCCTGCGCCTCTCGCAGCGCCGCATCCAGGCGACGATCCGTCGAGCTACAGAGAATAATACCCATTAGTGATGAAGAGCCCTCCACGTCATGATCTAGATACAGTATACTAGTACTCACTCGGCATTGAGCGGCGCGTGGAGCGCGGCCCACTCGCGCTTGTCGCGCCGCAGCTGCAGGTGGCACGCGCCGTTGGCCACGACAAAGACCACAATGAGACCAATGAGCACACCGAGTTCAGGCGTCATACTCGTATGGGGTGAATCGTAAAATGGCCGCAGTGCGCGGCGTCGGTCCGGTGCATTACTACGTAGTATTGCAGTGTTGCTTGCCTCAAGGTACGTCAGCGCGTGGCTGACCAGTGACTTGCGTCAAGCACAAGTCGCATTGGAGTGATTGGATGTCTCGGTTCGTTTTTCCAGCACGGCATCAGAAGTGACAACTTTACTTGGTTTCAGTATGGGTGGCCAGATTTATGCGGCCTGAGTTCTCGACTAACGCAATGCATGTCGCTTTTTTCAAGTGACCTCTCGGGGCAAAGGCGGAGCGCGCGTGGCCACCCGTCAAAGATTCAGGCGTCAGCACGGTGCTGTGAATCTTCCTCTGGCATGGGTCGTGGGGTTGCAACACCACGCACGCCCTTGAAGAGGAGTCCCTCATGGCTTCAGGACCATGATGGCATGAACGAGTCTCCATCGACAAGAATGAATGCGAAAACACTGCAACTGGCTTGTCTCTGAGCCGAGCTGCAAACGTGAACACGACGAGCTCACAATTCGGTTTCTACTGTATTCATTTGTATCACCACACATTCAACACGATCGTTCACAATATGGCAATCATGATGTCCCCTGTCTCAGGCGGTCGTGAAGCCCAGCACGTCGCCTTCGAGGATCGCAAACAGCACGGTCCGCAGCTCGCGACGTGAGCGATAGAGCGGCAGGTCGAGTCGATTAAAGCACGCGTGGCTCGTAATGTACCTGTCCGTGGCCGACGAAACGCCCTTGAGCGTGAACGGACACAGTCGTCCGTCGTAGCTCGTGAGCCCGCGAAAACCAGACAGCGGGACTCGAGAGGACCCGGTCGCAAACTGCAGCAGCCGCCGACGGTACGCGTTGGGCATGGCGGCGACTTCCTCCCAGAACCAGTCCATGACGCGCGTGCCGTTGAGGTTCATAGTGTGGGTCGTGTGGACCTTCCAGTCGTCCACGTCAATCTCGTCCGTGCCGCACAGCAAATAGTCGAGCTCTTCGACGTCGTAGAGCATGAGCAGCTCCTGCGGGATAATCTCGTACAATCCTTTGAGCAGCGCGTACAGCTGCGACGACACGCTCTCAAAGACGAGGTATTTGAACTTGCGCTCGACAAACTGGTGCTTGTTCTCGTCCGTCACGGCAATCTCGCGCCCGTTCGGGACGAGGTCGACGACCATGGTTTGGCCGTCACTCGTCTTTTCGCAGACGCTAAAGTCGAGCTCGAGCGACTCGACGCCGTCGTTCTCGAGCAGCCACTTGAGGTTTGTGTACACCTCGGGGTCCAGATACTGGAGATCGTCAAAGCATACGGGCTGGCCGAGCAAAATCTTGAGCAGTGGCGCCGCCAAGTGGAAGCCCCAGAGCGTACCTTCAAGCAGTACCCTGCCGAGCAAACGACCGGTCGCGTAATAATACTTAAGATGGTCCGTGCCGGCGTCGTGGAGCGAGTTCTGGTTGATGTAGTGGGACTGGTCCGTGCGGTTGCGGCACGGAAACAGGTTGAGCTGCGAGTCGGCCAGCACTTCGTTGAGCAGCAAGATCCACTCGCGGTGGACGCCACCGGCGTCGACGGCATTCTCATCCAGGAAATTGATCCGCATGACCGACTTGATATGCTTTTCCTGGATGCAGCACAAGTGGTCCACGGATTCTTCCAGCACGAAATCACGGTGCACCGAGAGCTTGAGAAACTCAATCTCGGCCGGTACGACCTGGGACGACGTCGTGACCACAAAGTGGGCGTATTTGCTGGGGAAATCGAGCGTCGCCATGCGCACCATCTCGGCGCGGCGGTCCACGTCTTCCGTAAAGGTACCTCCCGTGGGGAAGGTGGCGGCGTTTGCCTCCAGGGCATTGGTCAGCACGAGATCGCGCTCGCTGGCTTCGTCCAGGATCGCGTCCTCGACGGCCTCGAGCATGCCGTCTTCTCGAGCAGAGGCGTCCTTTTCTTGCTTCTTGAACTCGACCACCACAGCGTGGATACCAGCCGTGGACGACACGGCATCGTCGTCGAAGCTCTTCCTCTCCCACTGGAGATTGCCGTCTTGGTCCAGTTTCCGTGTCCACTCTTTGCGTTTCCTTTGTGCAGAGAGAGAACCGTCAGAGACTGAACAAAAGGAGTGCAATACGGGGTCAGGACGAAGTGTACCGGGCGCGCAGTTGACGGGCCGTGGGGGCCTTGTGTGGGGTACTGGGCGCGTCCGTCATGGATACTCTCGTAACAGAAGGTCTTGTTGTAGATGCTCGCTCCGTGGCATCGGTTGGTGGGCATGCAGCCGCCACTGGAAGCTTGTCGCCGCAGATCGTACAGTGCGTGAAGCGGCGAAAGTTTTCGAACGAGCAGGAAGTGCATTTGGCATATCCGGCTTCTGCTTCTCTGTAGACAATAGCGGCCGTCAGTACAATCTCGTGTCAATATATACGAGAGAGAAATGGCCACGACGGACCTTGTAGCGGCGTCAATGCGATGTTCGGGAGAGGCGCTACACAAGATCGTTTCCATCAGTCATGGATGGGTCCGAGAAGGCGAGGGATCTTTTCAATGTGAACATACTCGAGCAGCGGCACGGCGAGATCATTCAGGATCGACCGACTGCCGCAGCGCGACCAGACGCCGAGGAAAATCGCGCACAGCACCATCATCATGATGGCCTGATAGAGCACCGTGTTGCCGTACATCATGCCGTCCACCATGGTCACCGCCACGAAGACCGAGGAAGCTTTTGGGGGCTTCTGCTTGGACTTTGGTGGACTGATGGGAACAGGACGCAACAGCAACAGCTGGCGAGAAAATGAATTTAGAGTATCCCCGTTTGCAGACTGTCCACCCTAACCCTGCATGAAAACAAATAGAGTATCATCTTATGAATCCACGCTTACAAATATCAATATATATATATCGTACTTATTAGTAAATACACTGTAGAGGTCTAATAATGCTTGATATTACGCAAAATTTACGACGTTTATGCTTGTAGCTCGGTTGGATGTGCACATTTAGAACTGTTCGATACATGAATAAATTGAGAAAATTTTTGCTTTCAGGGGGGCCAAAGTCCGAATTTCGTTAGTCACTTCCGGATTTCATTCAAATTTGGCCAACTCCCAAAATCGTCTGGTTGACTGGCGGATTGATTGTTAAAAACTGGTGCAATACGTTACAACGTTCCTGTAGCTTCCGTCCGCTCGGGTTTTGAGTCCAACAACGCAGACTTCCATTTCCTGCTTCAAAAGAGCCCTTCTCCATGTTCCACGACAGGTCAAATTTTGAGTGTCCCATCATCAGCCACCAAAGCAAACCCAAAAAGACACGTGGAATATAGGAGTGATGGTCGTACACCCATTGAAAAGACCTAGCCCTAAAGTGGTGATCTCAGAAAAGCGATGGTTTTTGGATGAAGTCAGTGTGGTTTTTGAGCCATTGTAGCCATCTTGATTTGATGTCCCGTGTGACGACCCATCATTCACATAGACGTACTCCATTGGTACTGCCAGTGCAAGTGCAACTGACTGCTGGATCAAATACACCTGCACGATATCCACTCATGGAATGAACGTCTACTTCAAGTTCCTTAAATGAGCGTGAAGTCGCAAAAGCTCAATTTGCTATGCTATCGTAAATCCCTGAATGTCCGTATCCAAGATCCCATAGAGCGCCGTCTTGAGCTCGGTACGCGTCAGATCCAGTGGCAAGTCCAGCCGATTGAAACACGCGTGGCTGCGAATATACTGCGATTTCCCAGACTGGACGCCTTTCAATGTGAACGGACACAGCCGTCCGTCGAAACTCGTGAGCCCCTTGAAGCCAGCGAGCGGCACGCGGGACCGTCCGGTGGCAAACTGTAGCAGGCGCTGGCGGTACTCGTTGGGCATGTCCCTTACAATCTCCCAGAACCACCGCAGCAAGCGCGTGTCGGTCAAATTGCTCGAGACCTTGGTGTGGCGTTCCCAGTCGGCGACGTCAATGTCTTGCACGCCGCAAAGCACAAAGTCGAATTCCTCTGGGTCAAACAGCATGAGCAAATGCTGTGGCACGACTTCGTACAGGCCCTTGAGGAACGCGTACAGTTGATGCGAGACGCTCTCAAATAAAGCGTAGCGAAGCCGTCGATCTAAATAGTCGCGCTTGTTGGCGTCAGTCACGTTGATGTCGCGTCCGCCCGGCATGAGCTCGATCGTGTGGGCCTCGCCGTCCGCTGTTGTGGTCGTCAATGTAAAATCGAGTCCTAGCGCCTCGACATTGTCATTCTGCAGCAGCCACAGCATGCTCTTGAAGGCCACGGGGTCGACCGACTCGAGGTCGTCGAACGATACGGGCTGGCCCACCATGATGCGAAGCAGCGGCGCGGCAAAGTGGAACCCGAGCACGTCCCCTTCGAGCAACGCTCGTCCGACGAGACGGCCGGTCGCGTAAAAGTACGCCAAGTGGTCAAGCCCATTGTCGACGGCCGATGAGGTGTTGAAGTAGTACACTTGGTCCGTTTCGTTGGTACACTTGAAGAGACCGACGCTCGCGTTCACGAGCAGATCCGAGAGCAGCATGAACCACTCGCGATGGACGCCACCGGCATCAATACCGCTCTCGTCGAGGAAATTGATGCGCATGACGGACCGCAAGTGCTTGGTGTCCAAGCAGCTCAAGTGGTGAACGGATTCCTCCACAATGTAGTCGCGGTGGAGCGAGATCTGGAGCGCCTCGACTTCAGCCGGCACGAGCAAAGAGGCCGAACACACGACGAAATGGGAAAACTTGGTTGGGAATTCCTTTTCGGCGAGCTGCAAAATGTCGCGATGGTGGGTTTTGAGATCGGTGACGGTGCCATCCGGAAAGACGCTGGCGTCGGCCGAGGCCGCCGGAAGGATGTGGACGATCGTCGCATTGGCTTCGGCCTGGAGAAGCTGACCGACAAACCGCTTCTGCTTGTCGGTCACGGGCTCGGGCTCCCTCTCCGGTCCCGGTTTGTCGAAGCGAATGACGTATCCTTGTGTTAGCGCACTCTTGCAGGGCACTTTGGCCTGGTACCAGAACACGCGGTCCTGCAGATCAATTCGGCGCCCCCATTCTTTGCGTCTCCTCGACTTCCGCAGTCGATCAGATGGCTTCACTTCTGAGTAGAGGATGTCGAACGTGCGCTTGAGCCGTTCACCGCACAATGCGCAGTACCGAAGCCGCTTAAAGTTGGCAAACTCGCAGTACGCGCACCATTCATTGCCGTCACTCGCATCTCTGTAACTCGGATTGATTAGTCTACAAAGGAGAGGCTGGAGAGCAAAGCAGAACGGCCGCGTACCGTGTGGCCGCGTCAATACGATGCTCAACGGTGGCCTCACTGCCAGACAACAGAAAGGAGATAAGAGGATGTGAGTGACCAATTAACTGAGAGCGTGCGACCGCACCAAAGCGTACCCGTCCAGTAGTGCTGCGCGCAGGGACGCGCGTCTCTCTCGGCGCGCACGTCGGCGCTCCGAAGCGTTTCTCGAACGACGCGTCTTGCACCGCACGTAGCAGATCCATACCATACACGCCGTGTAGATGATTACTAGAAGCAGGATGAAGAGCAGTAGATTGGTGTCCATCGCGACCACTATTAATACGGCGGCACCCGGACAATGGCGATGTGAAAAGCTACTGTCCCGTATCCGTCGGAGGCGGGAGTCCAGAATTCAATACGAATCGTTCTTTTCGCGTCAACAACTCGCCGTAACGGAGTGTCTCACGCCGCCGCTGAAAGCCACTCTCACTTGTTGGAGGTTGATGCACGCGCCCGTCCCGCTTCCACCGCCGTCTTCCAGAGACGATCGTCGCAAACTGTTCCATCATCACACAAGTGTTCGGCTCGACGCGACCATCACTCTGCTCGTGTTCGGTCTGCTTCACTGCTGAGGAGGCCATTCCCCCGTTTGAGCGACTTGATTATGACCATCAACGATGATGGGTCCCAAATTCTCAGTTGAACCTGCCCGTCAATACGGTACAGACACGGAAAAAGTGGGTTTTATAAGCTGGTGTTTTTTGGACTTGCCAAACGTGTTCCGTTAAGTTCGGTTTAGTGCGACTCGACAACAGGTTACATAGGTACGCAGTAACTTTCCATTGGCTAAAATACTGTCCACGTGTCATCCCTGAAAAAGCTCATCATCAGAATCTCCTCCATTGGAAAGATGCGAGAAATCGTGGTGCTGGGCGGCGGCGTCTCTGGACTGAGCCTCGCGTACTTTCTACGGCAGTCGCTGCGTGCTGCGGCACCCGCGAGAATCCGCGTGCTCGAAGCGTCGGCCGCTCCGGGCGGATGGATCCAGACGGCAGCGCGCGACGACTTTCTCTTTGAAGAAGGTCCGCGTGGCTTTCGTCCGTCGCGCAATGGCGCCGAGATGCTGCGGCTCGTCGAGCAGCTGCAACTGCAGAGCGAGATGCGCGCGGTCGATGCGGCCGCAAAGGCGCGTTACGTGCTGCGCAACGGCACTGTGGAGGTGCAGAATCTGTAGCAGCAGAAGAATACACAGTGGTTTGACGTTTTGGACTTTTGACTGTAGAAACTACCTGCTAGCATTATGGAGATGATGCAGTGGCCGCTCACCGCGTCCGTAGCAAAAGCCGGTATCCATGAGTTCTTCACCGCGCGAAGCCAGGTACGAGCGTCCGTAGTTCCATTCGCTCAGTCTTAGTCTCAGAACTCATGGCATCTCTCGCTCTTTCTCTCTCTGTGTCTCTGCCTCACCCAACTTTAGGACGACGACGAATCCACCTACGACTTTATGGCGCGTCGCTTCTCGCCGCTTGTCGCTGAGCGTCTACTTGATCCAGTCGCGTCGGGCATTTTCGGTGGCGACATTCGCAACTTGTCGGTGCGGTCGTGCTTCCAAATGCTCTGGGATCTGGAAAAGGAGCACGGCTCGGTCGTGCGCGGCATGCTCTTTGGCAAGAGCGTGGCGAGCGACACGCTGCTCGACGGTTCCCCCAAGTCGGAGTTTATCCGCAGCCACGAGGCGTCCGTGAGCGTGAGCTTTCGCAACGGCATGAAGACGCTCATTGAGACTCTGGCTAAGGCCATTCAGGAAAGTCTCCCGAATTCTAGGGGTACCAGTACACCCAGCAGGCCTATTCACTTTTGCCTTATCTATAGGACGATGCCGACTCGCACTTGATGCTCAACGCCCCCGTGACCAACGTTAATGTGAGTGACGACCAGTTCCAAATCACGACGCAGGACAAGCAAACGCTTCAGGCGACCCACGTCTTCTCGACGCTACCGGCCTACCGCCTCGCGCCACTGGTCCAAAGCGCCCTCCCAAAACTCTCCGAGTCGCTCTCTTCCATCAACTTTGTAAACATGGGCACGGTCCACGTTGGGTACAATCGCCCCGTGCTCAAGAGCGACGGCTTTGGGTATCTGATCCCGTCGTGCGAAAACCAGCGCGTGCTAGGCGCCGTCTTTGACTCGAATTCGTTCCCGTCGCAGAATGCCAATCCGCTGCAGACGCGGCTCAGTGTCATGTGCGGCGGTGCGCACTTTCCACAAATCGCGTCGCTCTCGGAACGCGAACTCACCGAGATCGCACTGGACGCACTGAAGCGCCACTTGGGCATTTCAGAGACGCCCGATTTCGTTCGCGCGCTTGTCTTCCCCAAGGCAATTCCGCAGTACCACGTCGGCTTTTACAAGACGCTCCAGACCATCGAGTCGCAGCTCGTGCCCGGACTCAAGCTCGGTGGGAATAGCCTGTATGGTGTCGGGCTCGCGGATTGCGTCACGCGCTCCAAGCAACTCGCGCTCGACTTTGCCAAGGAGATTGATCAGTGGTAAAATGGCAAACAAGGTAAATAGAAGGCCGATTGGGTGGTTCTTTCTATTTATATGGGAGCTTTGGAAGAAAACAAAAAGCGGTTTTGGCGTGTACCAAACAGATCGCGGTGGCGGTTCAAGCAGGGGCTTCCTCTGGAGACGAGGAAGGAGAGGTGATCCGCATCATGTCGCGTGCAATGCCGTCAAGGGCCCTGGACGCTGTCTATGGTGCGTACTCCCTCTCACTCAACACGCCCTGCGCCACGGGTGTGTTGCTCACTACCAGTATCTTTTTCCCCTAGACACGGTCTACGCCGTCTCCCACTCGGGTGGCTCCTTCCGCAAGGGCAGTTTCCGCCCATCGGGCGTCTCAACCGCAGCCTCCACCACTACCAACAGCAGCAACAACAGCCATCATCCGACCGAGGGCTACGCGAGCGTGAGCGGCACGGAGCGCGTCAAGTTTTTCCAGCGGCCTATTCTACCCTATCTACTGGCCGAGCCGCCCGAGGTCTTGTTCGCGCCCGTGGCCGTGGTCCCACCGCATGGCAAGAAGCAGCAAAAGCAAGACGACAACAATGTCGGTTCGACGCGGTCCGTCGGCGTGCAGACCGCGTACCGCGACTCGGAGGCCCAGACGGACGCGTACACGCCCGACTATACCGTCAAGAAGAGCCTCACGGGCCAGCGCGACGCCGTCGAGCCCGAGCTCTTGTCGCTGCTCCATTTGCGTCAGCGCGATGGCCAACTGCCCGCGGGCAAGCCCGAGATTGAGCTGATTGAACGCACCCGCAAGAAAAAGGCCTTTGAGGCGTCGCTGCCGCCCATGACCGACGAGGCGAGTTTCTTGCTGCGCAAGACCATGCTGGAAACGCAAGAGACCCGCGAGTGGGCCTACCGCGAGCGCGAGATCGACGCGCTCCACGACCAGCGAATCGCGCTGCTCGCGCAGGCGCTCGAGGCACGCGACAAGGAGAACGCCTTTCTCGCTGAGCAGCGCATCGAGTCGCTGCGGCAGCGGCTCCAGCACGAAAAGGAAAACGCCGTCGAGAAAATCCAGCAAGAGCGCGTGAGTGCGCTGCGCAAGCTCACCAAGAAGCGGCAGCACGGCCACGCGACGTCGCCGACGCGCACTCTCAAACGAGACATCATTGGCGAGTACGCCGACTTTGCGTCGACCGTGTACGTGCCCGTGGCGCGCGGCGGCACGTCCGGAAAGACGGCGATCCGCGAAGTGGGCATCGCCACACCGGCGTTCGCGCAGCTCGAGACGCTTTGTGCACTGGAGCACGTCGTGCCGCCACGTATGCTGCGAGTATCAACAACCCACCAGCAAAAGCCCGGGCAGGCGACGATCACCACTGCGACCGCGAAAGACAGAAAGCAGGCCACGATCGAGGCCCATTTGCTCAAGATGGAGTCGATGATCAAAAAGGCCAAGGAGACGCCCGACGATGGGAGTTCTCCGACGACCATGCGGAGCCGCAAGCGCGCGCAGCAGCAGCAGCAGCAACTGCTGCTCACGCGGCCGCCGACCCCCGACTATGCGCTGCACGGCGGCTCGTCGTCGTCGACGCCCCTGGATGACGACCGCGAGGACGCGGTGCGACTTTTACAGAAACTCGTGCGTGGCCGCGCCGTGCAAAACATGATGTTTGAAGGGAAAGAGCGGCGCGCCGAGCTCATTGCCGAGCTGCGCACGAGCGACGAGGCCGCTGCCGCCATGGGCACGAGGGGCGCAGTTGAGATGGACGACGATGAGGCCCGCGTCGCGCGCGCGACCATGCACAAGGCCGAAGGTGAGATCATCTCGGAGATGCTTGATGTGCTCTACAAGGAGCTCGACCGGTTCAAGGAGATTACCAAGCAAAAGGCGTTTGTCGACGCTGCGTTCGAGCAGCGCCGCCGCCGCGAAGTCGAGGAAGGCGGCCGTCGCCAGGCCGAAGAGTTGCTGCGCGACCGCGAGGACGACGTGTATCGCCGCATCGAGCGCGTCCACCACGAGACGGCGAGAGACTTTATTGACGATCTGGTCGGCGACGTCATTGGCGAGCAGGCCCACACGACGGCGCTCCATGAGCTCGACGTGCTCACGGATACGCTCGGCCCCATGGTCACGACGCTCGAAGCGAGCAGCAACAACGACGAGATGGTGGTCAAGGATCTCGTGGCGTCGTTCTTGCTGCCGCACGTGCACAGGCAGCACGTGCGCGAGCAGCTCCAGCGGGAAGAGAAAAAGTTTATCAAGGCCGCCCACGCCTTGCTCACCGAGGTCGTCTCGCGCATGAACAGCTAGTGGGTCAGAACATACTGCCCCCATTCTGCGATACTGCAGCAACACGACGGCCTTTTTATGTGCAAGTGGATGGCTTTGTTGTTGTGAAATATCTAGACTCACTTGCCGGCCGCGAGGCTGCCGCCGCCGGCCGACTTGAGAAACGCGTCGAGATGCTGTCCTTGGTACTTGAGAAAGTCGAGCTCTTCCTTGCACTTTTTGTCCTGCACGACCTTGCGCTCGGTCGCGCGCTTCTCAATGAGCTCGAGTTTGTTGGTGAGTTCGAGCACTTTGCTTTCGTGTTGCTGCTTGTCGAGCTGCAGCTGCGCGATGCGGTCGTGGAGATCGCCCATACCGTCTTCGGCTTGCAGTTGCTTGCGAATGCCAAAGGTAATGCTGCTCTCGTAGAGCGTCTTGTAGGCGTCGGTCGTGAGCCGAATCTCGTCACGCACGCGCAGTAGTAAAAGCCCGCGCTCGGGACAGTTGATGGCGACCTCGCGGATGAGCTCGTCAAAGCACTGGTGGTAAATGTCTTCGCGCACGGCGCAGATGCCGTTCTCACGAGCCTGGCGCTTCACGAGCTTGGCGTCCATTTCTTCTTGGAGCTTGATCACGTCGAACCGCGTCGAGGGCGTCGGCGACGCGTACCGCATCCAGTACCCCGAGTCTTCTTCGCGCCACATTCTGTTACGCGTCCACCGTCAGTCAGTGATTGCCAAGCGAGTCCTTATGGATATAGTGTACGCACTGTGGAGGCAGCACGGCGTTGAGGATATCTTCGATGCGAGCGAGCGATTCCTTGTCAGCGGAGCCATTCGTGGGCGGAGCGTGTTTGTTGGACGGATCGACTGCCTCACCCGTGAAGATTGGGTCGCCATAGAGCACGAGCGATTCGGGGGCATTGGGCGTCGACATGCTGGAACGTTTGTCGTCTGCCAGTCGAAGTCGATTCGAGCAATGCCTTTTCCTGCGCAAAATTGGGGCTCAACGGCCGCGACCTTTCAAGACCCGCGAAAAAAGGGGTTGCAAGGCATGTGAAAATGGAGAAGAAGTGGATTGATCCTGGGCATCCATCCGGAACAAAACTGCGGTCATGCATCTTTGGCTCACTTCTTGTACCACGATGCGCGCCGCGCTTCCTCGGCCAGTGCCTCGGCGCGCGCGATTTTCTCTTGACGAAGTCGTTCATTTTCCTCCTTGGCCAACATCACGGGGTCTTTGTACGACTTGGTCTCGGTGCTGAGCTTTTGCTTCCACTTCGCACTCGCGGCCAAGCGGTCCGCTTCAGATTTCGCAAACTGTGGGGGGAAGATAATGGATTCAGGATTTACAATAGGCGTTCGTCAACAGGATGCTTGCCAAACCTGCTCGGTGCGCATGGGCGGCTTGGTCTCGGTTGACACATTCCACGGCGTCGTGCCTCTCAGATTCGGGTGGTTGGGTAGCTCTTCGCCACGTTTGCTATATCCTTTCATCATGCGATCGTCGCCAAACGTCTCGCCCATGTACTCATCCATGAGCGCGACCTCGAGAATGCCCGTGTTGAAGCGATTGGTCTTCGGTTTGATCGTGGGGCATTTCTTCGGGAGCTTCTCAGCGCGAAAGTTGTACTGGTACATGTTGGTGCGGTTCCGCTGGAAGTATGGACGTTAGGTCAGCCAAATGAAATCGCTCGGCTATCGGGACTAGGAGGATAGGCACATACAAACCTCTGCGTTGACGTTCGTGCGGTGGTAGCACTTGCCGGACATCTGCATGTTGTCGTAATTGGACGTCGACGCGTTCCATTCAGGAGTATCCCCCGAGAGAATCTTGGACTGCAGCGACGCCACGACGAGTTGCTTGGCGTTGGCCTTGTCTGCGGGAGTAGCGCTCGCGCTGAAGACGCGCTCGTCAAACGAATAATTCACGGGCACGCCACTACCGCCAATCTGCTTCTTGGTGGGAACACCATGATGCTTCGGTTGCGAACCCGACGCTTCACTCATGGGCAGCTCTCCAGCCATCGCTGCCTTGAACAATATCGTGTATGCAGTTATCCTATGGAGCTGCCGACACACTGGGCTTCTCTGCGCCAAAAAGCATCAAGATCTCGTGCATCATCAGAACAGAAACTCGTGCCAACGAGTGGAGACTATAAAAGAGCCACCTCAATTTGGGATTACTGCCCCGAAAATAGAATCGCGACACTGTGTATGCCTGGTCTTGCACGACTGAAGTTGGCTACTCCTTCGCACTCTTGCGCTCAGCCTGGAGTTGGCGACACAGGCTCTCCAGCTTCTTGATCTTTTCCTGCAACTTCGCCGTCTCTTCGGCTGTTTTGACCTTCTCTTGCACAGTGTCAATCGCACCACGGTCGTAGTCGTTGCACTTTTTCTTGAGCGTCGCATTTTCCTTCTCGAGTTTTCTCGTTTGCTTGTTCATCTACGAAACAATGGACCTGAAGTGTGAGTTCCTATGAATCATTTACGGCTCCAGCGTGAATATGCTGACGTACCTTGTCGATCTCCGCTCGGAACGTGGCGAACATGTCGTTGCTCTTGGTCAGCGTCTCCTGGACAACGTTGAACTTCTCCGAGTAGGCATTGAGTTGAGTCTGTCGGACAAAACAAGCAGTGTTCAAATCCAGCGGTTGTGAGAGTCAATCTAATAAGATCTACAAACCTGTAGTTGGATCTCCCGCTCGGCAAACTCCTTGGCCTTCTCAAGCGTGAGCGTTGCCCGATCCGCTTCACGAGACGTCAGCTCAAGCTGATGCTGTAGCTTTGCTTCGGCAAGTTGGATCATCAGGTCTTTGGCTTCGAGCTGCTTCTTGAAGTGCTCTTCCCGAGCGGCATATTGCTCCAAGAATTCCTTCAGTTTATTCTGTAGGCTGTTCGCACATCAACAGAGATTAGGCATGCCTTCGACAGTGACAGAACAACTCATACGTACTTCTCGTTCTCCTTGAGTGAAGCCACGTAATCCTGGCTTTGCTTATCCATCTTGGCACTCACTTCTTCGATCGTCTTCTGGAATTGGGTCGACAACTCACGACTGAACCGCCGACACACACAGCCATCAGCTATTGCTTGCACTATCAAAAGGTGAATACAAAACGTACCGCTTCTTGTCTTCCTCATCGGCGATACGGCGACTCTCGTTCTGCAGTACATGAACGCAATGGGTCAACACACTAAGCCGACCGACCAATCTCAGTGATGGGGAAACCGAACCACAATGAGCTTGTTTTGCTTCGAAAGCTCGCGACAGAGCTGTTCCAGCTTGCTTTTGGACGCCACTGTTTTGCTCAACTCGGCCGCCACTAATGGAAAGCAAACCCATGAGTCATGTTACTGTTGCTAACGCCATTGCAGGGCCACACATCTGTTGCCTCACCGCCATTCTTTCGCTGCTTGAGCACGATGCAGCGCGAGTTGATCTCGCCGATCTTCTTCTGCAAAAGAAACAAATCTTCGCTCTACATTCATACCTCATCAGTTCTACATTCTCCAACATCCAAACACACCAACGTTTTCGCACCGTTTTTTTGATCTGCGCAGCCAGGTTCGCCGTCTTCTCCTCGGACGACAGCGCAGCGTCGTCCAGCACAGCCTGCATGGCATTTACGGCCTTATCTGGCACCGAGTCGTCCAAATAAATGCCCGAGAGAATGATCGGCAGCTCCAAGTTCTCGTCGCCGCCAACTTCAATCTCGGCAATCTTGCTCGTGAGCAGCTCGCGCATCATGTCGTCGCCGGCGGCCGCAGTCGCCGCCGCCGACGCTGCGCTTGCCTTGCGTGAAGCGCCTGCGTGGTGATGGTGGTGGTGCGAATGGCCGTGCGGATGGTTGCTTTCGCCGGCCGCTGGCGCCGCAGCGGCGCCTGATGCGGATGATGACGCGGGCGTTGCCGGTTTGGGCGTCGCGCCGCCCGTAGGCGACGAGCGCTTGGCGTGCTTGTGCTTGTGCTTGAGACTCTTGGGCGCCGGCGTCTGCTTGAGCTCGAGCGGCTCGGTCGCGTCCAGGGGCGTCGCCATTTGATGCCGTCCTTGTTGGGATTTCCCTTTTTCGTTGCTTTTTTTGTTGGTTTCCCTGTGATGGGTTTCCCTTTTTGTTTCTTCTGTTGGTGCCGAAAACACCAGGCGGAAAGAAACACGGAATGATCTTTGGCGGGAGGTGGACTATGCATCCTGTATTATAAAATTCATAGTATGCTTCAACAAAGGTTTGATGCAAAGTCTAAACGGTAGAAATGGCTACTTTCGTTTCTATTCCATCGTGGACAATCGCGTCGACGACGGCGCGAAGAAGCTCGAGCGTGTGGAGCGCACGAGTGGCGGATACGGTCGCGTGGTGGATGTGGGTGCTTGAATATTCATGTTGCTGATGTATGGCCCACTCGTGTGCTTGCTGCATTGCCTCGGATATTGCTGCTGTTGGCAGTGTATCTACTTTGTTGCCAACAACAGCAATGGCCGGAGGCGGTTGCGGTTCCGTCGCGCACGATGCGTTCGCATGAGCCGATAGCAGCGCGTGGTAATCGACTACTGTTCGCCAGCTCGACGTTGACGCCACGTCGTATACCAAGAGTGCGCCGTCGAGCGATTGGAGGTACGTCTCAAAGATGGACTTGCCCGCGTAGACTTGGTCGGGAACATCCCAGAGCTGCTTGTTTTGTGGGAGTTTCAACAGGCAATAGGAAAATGAAGAGACGAGCATCACCTCATTATTGTACCGCAACACTCGCGAACCGTACCTCGACAAGCACTGGCGGCTGACCGTCGAGCTGTATGAGCTTGGCGCCGATGTTCACGGACGTTGTCGGCGCGTGTTTCTCCAACGGCGACTGGTCAAGCAGCCGTCGGAAAAGAGTCGTCTTCCCCACGCCCGACGTGCCAAGCAGGACGATCTTGAGGCGTCGTACATGAGCGGCAGCGTCGGTTGTCGCACTTGTCCCACGGCGGTCGCGACGACGCAATGCTGTGGGATCCGCAGTGCCGTCAGATCGTTCGTGTGCATCCAAATGACGCAGTCAAGGCGTTTCCCACTACAGTACGACCATGGCACGTACCACCAATCTGGTTGCCCATGATCGGAAAACTTTTCACCAAAAGAACCTGTCATTACCGAAGCGTCATGCGCTGATATATGGTAATTCCCATATCTAAGCACCTGACCTTGCGACGTGGCGATGGGGATGCCGCCGTCGGATAAATCTTTGCCGAGCGCAGCAGCTCCATGGTCTCCTGGCCATGGCCACTCGCCAACCTCCCCACGCGTACTTCAGCGCCTTCTAAAACTTCACATAATGAATCACGTTGGCACATTTAAGCTCGTCGCCGGCTGCGTCATCTGGGCGTTGGCGATCGTCGGCGGGCTTGCGCCCCTCGCACTCAAGGACCGCATTAGACCGCTCGTGACGAGCGTGCTCAACATGTTTGCTGGCGGCATCTTTCTCGCTGGCTCGACCATGCACTTGTTGCCAGACGCGCAAGAGAACAAGGCCCTTGCTTCTGCTGGGTGCTTTCGCGAGGGCAAGTGCTTCCAGCTCGCCTACTTCTTTTACGCCGTCGGGTTTCTCATGGTCATGATGCTCGAAGTCTTGGCGCATACCATGCAGCGTCGATTTGGTGGCATGAAGAAGGAACCGACAGCAATGACGGACGACGAACATACGCCACTCATTCTCAATATCACTTCGAGAGACCGTGCCTCGCAAGTGCAACCCAAGATGGAAGAGGTCCATTTGATCAAGGTAGCGAACACAAACGATCGGGTCCATATCCACAGCCACGACGCAGAGTCCAGCGGTGGAAGCGACCACGACGAGATGCGGTACGGTCTCAGCTGCATGAGTGATAGGGTCAACGGATTGCCGACCGATAAAGAATTGTGTGCGGACATGGAAGTCACCCACGCGCATATCCACGGTATCATGGGCACGAACCCAGCACTCGCGTTCATTATCTTTGTCGCGCTCTCGTTCCACTCGGTCATGGAAGGCATGGGCGTCGGCGCAGCCAATGGCGCTGCATGGGACATTTTAATTGCGATCTTGGCACACAAATCGCTGGCCGCGTTTGCTCTTGCCCTCGAGCTGCTCCACCACCAAGTTCCTCGTGCGCGGCTCCTCGCGACCATCGGTATCTTCTCGTTGATGTCGCCACTCGGTATCTTCCTGGGATGGCTGCTGGTGGACGCGGCCAAAGAAACTGTTACAAGTGGTATTTGCTCGGCGATGGCCGGTGGCACATTTCTCTTCGTCGCCCTCATGGAAACGATTCCTCAGGAACTCCAGAACCAAAAGTGGCTCGCCACCAAGTGCTCGGCGCTACTCGTAGGCTTTTTCTCCATGGGGTTGCTGTCGATCTGGACATGAGTCAGTCACATCAAGTTCATTTGGATTTTCTTGAAGACAGCTCACCATAAAGTCCAGATCAATGCAGTCCAATGTCTGGACTTGCCTTTGTGTACCCACGAATCCCACAAGTTGATCTACTCACCGCCAGAATGTCCATCACTTTCAGCCCAGTGGGCGACGATCTGATTGGTCAGTTGACCTCCAGCTCATCACTTAAGACAGTTTTGATTGGCCATTATTCTCCAGACCACTTGACACAACGTGGCTTGGAGCTGAAGTGAGTCTGGAATCGTTCCACGACTCCATGGTCCTCATTCGCCGAACTTCCACGCAGTGAAAACTCTGCCAACATGCGCGCCTACTACTACGACAACCTGCCGGTACGGTGATGTCCATGCGAGTGATGTGGCTTCATCCGCTCACGCTCCATTCGTTTGCGTTTTGGATCACACAGGGCCATCAGTCCGAGGCGCACGACTCGGGCCGTGAGGTCGACGCCGAAGCACTCGCGGCGCTCGGTATCAAGTACTTCCGCTTCGAGACCGTGGAAGAAGTCGATAAGCTCGCGCTTGAGCGCAGCTACAAGAACCGCGATGTCGTCAACATTGCGCCCGGCACGCTGCCCAACTACGAGGAGAAGATCAAGGCGTTTTTCAGCGAGCACATCCACGAGGACGAGGAGATCCGATACATTCTCGACGGCTCGGGCTTCTTTGACGTGCGCAACGTCGGCGACGAGTGGGTGCGTATCGCGCTTGAGCAGTACGATCTGATCATTATGCCCGCTGGGATCTACCACCGTTTCACGACCGACACGAAGAACGTACGTAGCTTTGCTGCCTTCTAGCAAAATGGTTCTCATGCGTGTCGGGGGGGGGGG
>JAADVC010000201.1:0-29515 GCA_023334575.1 Pythium volutum | reverse complement strand
ATTGGTCGGATTTTCAACAGTGCCCGACAATATGGCGCGCAGGGATTACTTCTACTAAGTACGTTTGTTTTCAAAGTAGTAGTTCGTTTAAGTACGAGCATCACTCCCTGTCAAAGAAATCCCTAGAAAGCATCGAGGTTGGCGAGGAGCCAACTTGCCGCCCCGAGGAGATGGCCTCGGTCCGCGCGAACGCCCACGCTCCTGGTCTAATGGCAACGACGCCAGATTCGCGAGATGCGAGGCGTTCGAATGGCGCATCACTTGTCTCTAAGGGCGCAGCCAATCGAATGCTGTGGCCATCGACAAACGCAGGAAGCTTTTCACGCCCAACGCCGAGCCACCTGAATCTGCAGGCGGTGAAAATGGTACAGTTGCAGCTCCCCAGAAAGACCTCTATGAAATCGCTCGTTGTATTTACGATCTACTTGCAATCAGATTCGGGCCCCAGAGGCCTACGTGGCGACCCACGACACGATGCCGCCTCAGCCGCAAGGTAATGAAGTGATGACAGATAATACTGCGAATACCTGCTCTCACGTTGGACGTTGTGCCCAGTCATCCATACGGTTCCAACCTACGTTGTTCTACGCCAGCTTTACCAGCAAGCGGACCGCAAGGTACACATTTTCTTTTGGGTTTTGCTCTTCAAGACCAAAATGATTGTCATGTCGATTGTGTGTTTTGTAGGTGACAGGAAAGCGCGACTCGAGTGCCGCGCCCGAGGCGTCAATGCCAGTAGAGTCTCGGCCGGCCAAAAACCCGCGTGCAAATTGACCCTTCATGATCGATGCGGTTTTTTCTTGGGGGTGGACATTTAATTTATTAACCAGCGTTGTCACCTTGCACTACAACAATCACATGGAGCTCGAAAGGCTCTGCCTTTACAGTACACAGCATTGCTCACCCCATGTCGTCGAGGTCGTCATCCAATCCAGCCAACGTGGCTTCCAGTGCATTGGGCGACAGCAGATTGTCAGTCCAGTTGAGCAACTGGTTGACCTCGTCTTCGTCCAGCGAGTCGTCGAGATTCGGCTCCTCATCGGGAAGGGACGACGCCGGTGGCACTGTATGGTCGACTGATGAAACCAATACGTTGGGCGTGAGCGGTGGTAGCCGCGTTGCATCGGCCATTGCTGTAGTCTGCTCTGATTCTGACGTAATGTGCCGTGAGGTACTCGTGTGAATCGGTGGTAGTCGTGCGGTCGTCTCTGTCGCTGGTAGTTGGGCTTGGGGAACATCGCTCGAGCCTGCTGGTGGTGATGGGTGATCTTGCTGGGATTTCATCCACTTTGCAAACAGCTTGCGGCGTCGCTCTACTTCTTCCACGGCAGTCGCGGAGCCTCCAGATCTTTTCTTCTTTGTTGATTTAGTACTCGCCTGCCTCGTGATCACTCGTCGCGGCTTCGTCGCTACGGTTTCGTCTTCGTGGGTTTCTTGGTTACTCGGGCCTTGCCGACTCTTCACCGACTCAGTCCGGGTTTGCATCGACGACGCAGCCGATGCAGCAGTAGGCGGACGAGTCGACGTACTACCCTGTGTGGTGGCTATCGGGCGTCTTGGCTTGCGAGTCCCAGGCGGCGTCGCCGAGTCTCGAAGACCCGTCGACTTTTTGGCCATGAGCAGCGCCGGCAGCTTTGCCATCAGTGGCTGCATCAGTTCTCGTATCCTATTTCACGCGAATGATTCAGCACGTTTTGCAGGCTTGCACGTTATCAAGGAGAGACCAACCGACTGTCATCGCCGTTGGGAAGCTGCGCGCGGATGTTGTCTTCCCACTCCTGGCGAATCCGCTGGATCGCATCGTCCTGGATCTTGGCGAGCCGGTACTCCTGCCACGGCCCAATGTACATCGTAGTAATCTGCAATCCCTCTGGAGCCCACAGCACCGCCCCCGACAAGCTCTTTCTCACCCTGCAACGAAAGGGTGTTTCCCGCATTTCCATCTCTATTCTTGGTGGAAAGCTTGCGTATGTAGCCATGTTTTCACACGTCGCAGCATGGTTACGGTTACACTCGACCTGATAAAAACCAACTTCAAACCTTTAAACCCTTAAGTAAAACCTTTGAACCCTCGTATAAACCCTTAACAGTTAGGTTTCACGGAAGAGCTCCACACGAAGCTCAGTTTTTGAATGGAAATGGGACTCGAGGCCGCGAGCGTTTCGCTGGAACACGCAGTCGCGGCGCTCTTTACGCCTCCGCAGGCGGTACACACGGACACATGTGCCACGTGCAGCGGCTCACTGGAGCTGCCCGCTGCGTGGCGCGCGCTGCGGGATTTCCCAGTGTGCGCACGCTTCGTCGTCACCGCGTGGTGCCGACTCGGGAGGTCGCTCGCGCCCATGCAAACGCCGAGTACGAACCCAGCCAAGCGGAAAAGCGTCACGCTCAACAGTAGCGTGAGTAAACTGCGCGCCACCAGCATGGCGCGGCTTTGTGCGGTTCTCTATCAATGTGGACTTGTCGCGGGGCGCGCAATGGACGATAGCGAACTCGTGGCGATGGTCGTCGACGCTGCGGACGAACAGGGATCCACAGAGAGGAAAGTGCTGTGTCGCGTACTACAACAGCCCACGCTTGCGCGATGCGTGCGTTTCCGTCTGTTCCAACAGGCGCTGTCCACCCAGACGCACCAATCCGACAGCTCGTGGGTTGGCGAGGCGGCTCGTCCACTAGCGGAAGAACTGCGTCAGGCGTCGATCGGACCGATTGCTCGCGAGGGACCATCAACCACATCGCCTGCACGAAAGTCAAAGAAACGCGGTCGCGGGTCCATGGGGAAATCGGCAAAGACAGCGGACGCTGTGGTGTGTGAGGTCTGCGCGAATGGTCGAGATGTCGACGCTCGTGCGGTGAGAAGCCATCGAAAATCGCTGGTCGAATCGCTTGAGAAGTGGCTGCGCATGGGGGATATTGACGACTCCGTAGGCGAGGCTGTCAAAGGTCTCGTTGATGTCCTCAATGCACCGGAAGTCGTCCACCTGCTTGAACGTGTTTCCACCATCGCACGTCCCAGAACGATATCAAGTGTCCGGTCGAGTCGGGTCGTACCGAGTCCAAAGATCCGGTGGGAAGATTGCAACGGTATAGTTGACGCGATTGGTCCGACGTCATTCTGGAGGCTCGTCTGGAGACGCGAGCGCAGCCGCAGGAGCAGTGCGTCGCCGACGGGCACACTGGAGGAGCTCGTTGTGGTATGTGCGATCGCCGATCAGTTTGCGCATTCGACTAGACAGACTCTTTCCGGCCACGGCGATGCAGCAGTCGGATTCCGCGTCCTCCGGACTGTGATACGTCAGTCGGTCAAACGTCCGGACCAAATCGTCACAACGGTGCGGGCAATCTCAGCTGCCTGGGAATGCAAAAGAGCATCAGCCACCTCCGCAGTCTCGAAGACGTCCCTTCATGCGATCCACAGACGCCTCATCGACTACGTTCGAATCTTTCTAGACCATGACGAGATCCAAGACGCCCCACTTTCAGAAGAAGTCACTGCGAAGGGAAGGGCAAAGAAAGTGCCCAAGACCGCCATCCGACATGTTTCCGCAACGGGAGATCTGCTGGAGGGCGTGGCGCTTGTCTACGCACTTGTCCTTACTACGACCGAGCATACCGAGAAGGTATCCCGTGATAACCAACGCGTGCTCTTCGAGTTGTGGTTCCAGCTCGTCGTCAAGTTCTCAGGACATGCGTCAAGCCACCACGGATCTGTCGCCGCGCCACCGTGGTCGTCCTTTCTCGACGCGGTCGCGCAATGCTGGGAGGAACTCTACGCCTTATCTCACCACTGTACGCTGGGGTTTGAAGCCTTTGTGGGGGAGATTGTCGTGGGCATTCTTATCTCGGGCGGAGCACGGATCAGCGCGCCAGAAGGCTGCAATCTCCAGCTCGCCATTTCGATGGAAGACGCCAGTCAAAGCATACTGCAGGCCCTGCTCGGTATGATCCTGAACACAGACACAAGTGGGCGAGTCGTCGTGACGTGCGTTTATCGTCTCGTTCTCACCACCACGCGTCAGCAGCAAGTGCGACGCCAATCCAATACATCAGCTGGCGGCGCCGGCTTTCCTCGCATGCTCTTCCCACTACTGAATGCCTATACGAGTTCTTCCGGAACCGCTACCGACGCGACCGTGTCCAACCTAGTCGCACAAGTTCAGTCTAAACTCCGCACGCAACGCGACAGCAGGCGACTCGCGCGCACGCTCGTGTTGCTTCTCCACGAATGGGACAGCTACAGTGCGCGCCACACTAAAGAAGTCGTGGCCGTGGGCTCTCACGAGCATGGAGACAAGCATGGGCTTCGAGCAGCACGAGAGAATGGCGTGTGGCAGGACCTCGTGCGATTTTACGCCTCGGACCAAAGCGACTGCCTTGGCGAAACCCCTGCGTTCTTGGGGTATATAGCCGACTTGCTGCGAAGTATCGACCCAGACGACTGCCCGTCCGAGCTAGACGGCACTCTGTTTAATGTCGTCACCCAGATCACCCGCGTACTCTCCCACTCCCAAGCCTGTCGCGATCAGGAGGTGAAGGTGGCCCATTCAGACGAGACGATTTCCCGGTTTCTTCGTGCGTTCGAATCGCCCACTTCTGACAATGGCGACAGTCGCGATCTCGTCGATATGCTGAATAAGGCAGGGAAGCTCGAAGATCTCGCGCTCACATTACGCCGCTGGCTCGGAATTCTATCCGCAAGCCCCAGCGCATTGCCCGCAGAGACTGTGACTAAGCTCGTCATGCTCGCGAATCGACTTGTCTTCTGGTGTGGATCCGATCTCACTACTGTAAGAGCACTGCTCGTCCCTGTCGACGTGTCGTTACTGTCGGCGCTGCAGTTCTATTCAACTTGCCCACCGTCGTCAACGTCTCAAGTCTCAGTCGTGCGGCTCAGCGTCATGGTGCGTGGATACCTCGCCATCAGCCATGTGCCCAACCTCGTCGCATTGACGGCTGCCATCCTGGATGCCGCCTTGAGTTGCACGACTTCATCCGCTCGCGACGGTCTCCTCAAGCTGCTGCAGGGATTTGCTGCGTTCCTAGTCACCGAAGTGGTTACTGACAAACTCAGTTCGGCTCTACTTCTCGTGGGGGACCGCACGCACTCGCGTCTTGTTCGAAACGCACTCGCAGTCATGACCATCGTGCCCGAGATTCTTCGCCCTCGCATCGTGGCCTTCACACACGATGTCTTCTCTGTGGCCATAGCCGAGCGCTGGCTCACGACGCTCTTGCTTGTCGGTGTCGTGCCACCGGAATCCACTTCAAAGTCATTGTGGAAAGCCGTGGAGGCGTTAGTGGCGTGCCTCGAGTCTCTTCTCGGTCCACAAGAACGCAGTGAAGGCTCTGAAGGTTCCGCGGCGAAAGCGTTTTGCCAAGCGTACGCGCTCGAAGCTCTACTATCAAGTACACTACTCGCGTTGCCACGGAACGGTGAGCTCGGATCTCTATCCAAGCGAGTTCACGAGATCTCTCGCCAGCTGCAGTCTCATATACGAGGGCTTGACGAGATCCCCATGACGGAGAACCTATCGGAACCGGAAAGAGCCAGCCTCCTTCTCATCGTTACCAGAAGCACGCAATACCAGCGTAGAAGTAAACACCCCTCCGAGAAAGGGTACACCAGTGGTCTCGTTCGTGTCGACCGACGAGGAGTCCAAGCGCTTGCGCTCCCTCCACCGCATCCACTGGGATGGACAAGGTCATTGGATCTCACTGTGGCAGAAGCAGATGCGATCGAGTTGGGTCGACCCACGCAATGTTATCTGACATTCTCATCGTGGCTGGCGAGTGCGCTCGCGGCCCAGCAGCAACTTCTTCCAAGCACCAAGGACAGCGACGCGTGGGAGACTTTGTTCAGTGAGACTGCGCTCCAGTTCTACCTTCCCGTGCAGTTCTACGGTGAGATGGACGCACTCGTGTCCGAGTGGCTGGCGACGTGGATCGCGCAGAGTCTTGTAGTTGGCAACGGCATTAAACTCCTGCCTTTCCAGCGTTGCATTCTCCTTCAGCATCTCGCCATCCGTTCCCCATGGGGCCATCTCGCACAGTGTGCGCGGCTGCTGCTCAATGAGATTGTCCCACACGCTGTAGGTAGAGAGATCATGGTCCACGTCGTTGGCTCGCTCGACTTGGTCGTGCTGAGCTCGACGCAAAGCCTCACATGTGACGCCATGGCAGACGACATTTCGGCCTTGCTGGAGACGCTTTTGCATCGTGATTCGACGCATCCCCTCACCATACTCGCTCCACTTCTCGAGGCGTTTGTGCGTGCCAGTCTTTTGGCCCTGGCTCGTGACCCCAACGACCAAAGCAGAGTGACGGCTGCTGCCCATCGCGTCGGCGTGTTTGTGCAGCAAGTGCTCGCACGGTCCACAACCATGGGCACGTGGTGGAACGAGCTGCTTGCGACCTGGACGCGACAGTTTTCCCATATGAACCGTCGGGAGGCCACACGCATCATTGGAGGATTGCAGTGGCAGTTGCCCAGCAGCGCTGAAGGAGAGAATGGCGGGGCCCACATACACGCTGACGACCAAGCCTCGTAGCGAGCTGCCGGAGTCACACGCGCCCCAACGGTGTAGAAGAACCAAGTCTATGAAGTGTCTAGTGTGGTGGGTTATTAGGTCCCATGTGCGGGCAGTGCAAGCGGAGGCTGAACATGCGCAGACGAAACTTCGTCGTCCTCGCCGTTCTCGTGCTCTCCTTCGTCTTCTTCTTCTTCGAGGTCTTGGTCGTCGGCATTGCCATCTCCTCCTTCGGGGCCAAGCGCCAAGGCCGCGAGGTCCAACTGCACGAGCTTGGCCGTGAGGCTGCGATGCGAATCGCCCGACGTCCAATAACTATGGCGCTGGTTCGAGACAAACGCAAAGTCGTGGACAATGCCATCCGTCGTATTCGCAGCGATCTCGGCTTCCTCGGCACTGGGCGACGATACTGGTAGCAGCAGCGGCGGAGCCCCCGAGGCCTTTCGCGTGGGCGAGCCGTGCTTGGCCGTCTTGCGCGGACTCGGTGGCGCCGAGGGTATCCGCATCGAGGGTTTCTTCTCGGGACTCTCTTGTTCCTTGGTGGCGGCTCCACTGGCGAGCGTCTGATCCCACACCTGCGTCAAGTACGCTGGCAACGTCGCGGCCCGCACGGGCGAGTCGTCGGCGCCGTTCCCATCGTGTGGGCCTACGAACGTCGCTTCATCGACCGAGCCTCCCACACATATCGATTGCGGGTCGTCATAGCTGAGCTGTGCGAGCGACGCCAGCTGCATCGTGCAGCACGAGCTCGTGAGCGACGACAGCGAGAACCGTCGCGACCGCCGCCGTGGCGAGCCAATCGCGCGGTGGTAGGGCACTTCGTCGTCAAACTCGCTCAGCTCGAGCTGCGCGTACGGCTTTTCCTGGAGCGAGTGGACCATGGCCGGGATATTTGGTGGCGTCTGGTGGCGAATCACTACAGGGAAAATACTGTGAGTCTCTTCTACAGGCAATGAATGGGGGGGAGGATAACACAAATACGTACGTGGCCACACGAGGTCTTTGAAAAACGGATGCGACTTGATGAGCAGTGGGTTCTGCAGACGCTTGTCGAGGCTTTTCGCGAGCAGCTTTTCAATCAGGTCGCGACAGGCCGCGCTCACGGGTACATGGGCTGGGAATTCAATCTCTTCGCTAATGTCGAGAATATTCTCAAGCGTCTGGAGCTGCGTCGCGCCCCTGAACGGCGTCACACCGTACACCATCTCGTAGAGCAGAATGCCAAACGCCCACCAGTCCACCGAGCCCACATAGCCTTCCGCGGAAATGATCTCGGGCGCGACATACTCGTGGGTCCCGACAAACGACGTGCGTTTCTCGCCCAGATCCATGTGCGACTCTGTGTCCATGTGCGGGTACCCATCCAGTGGTGGCATGGACACACAGGGACACGAAAAGCGGCGCTTGCGGGGTGCCGCTCCGGTAGCAGCGTCCGTACTGGAGGCCGCGCCCGTGACGACAGCGACCAAGTGGCGGTTCTTGAGCCGACTGCGGAACCAGAGGCCGGGATCGGTCGTGCTGATCGTGGGCGACAGCGGCACGTGGGTCTGCTTCCTGGTGGCAGTGGCCGTGACACTGTGGCTCGCGGGCTGCACTTCGTGGGCCAAGTCAAAGTCCGAGAGCATGACGTGGCCACTCTCGTGGACGAGAATGTTTTCGGGCTTGAGGTCGCGGTAAATGATGCCAATCAAGTGGAGATACTCGAGCGCGATCAGCACTTCGGCCGCGTAAAACTTGGCATGGGCCTCGCGGAACCGGTGGTTCTCTTGGCTGCGCAAGAACGAAAAGAGCTCGCCGCCCGCACAGTACTAAGGGAAAGAGAGAGAGAGAGAGAAATAAAGGCGGCTCCACCCAGTAAATGGTTTTGTCATACCTGCATGACGAGGTAGAAAAAGTCGGCCGTCTGGAAGCAGTAGTGGAGCGTCACAATGAACGGGTGGTCGGCCACAGAGAGGATCTGCCGCTCCGTGAGGATGCGCTGCACGCGGTTGCGCTTGACGAGCTCGCTCTTCTTGACGACTTTCATGGCATAGTACTCTTCCGGTCCGAGGCCCTAGAGAAGCCATAGCGACAAGTCAGTCTGGTGATCGACTGAGAGAGAGAGAGAGAGAGAGAGATAGTACTCAATACACGTACCACACTTCGCACGAGGTAGACGCGCCCCGTCGAGCCGGCGCCGAGCACACGCAGCTTTTCAAAATTGCTGGGGCCGATGCGCGGCGCCGACGGAATCGGCTGTGTGATCAGCGGACTCGGCTGGACAGCACTGGCGCTGGTGTGTGGTGGGACGGTTGTTTCGCTGAGCTCAATATCGATCGTGTCCATGCCGACGCCCACGGTGTTCGACGAGAAGCTCGAGGGCTTGCTGCGCATCGCGGGCGAGCGGCGCGTGCTCTCGGTTCTCGCGACCGGCGTTGACAGGGACAGCGGCGTCGCCATGATGCTCTCAGTTTTCTGGTGATGCGGGTGAGCAATGGACGAGTCTGGCGGTCGGCTCACGCCCAGTGTATCAAGCGCGACAGACCAAGCACGATACTATCCTTAGCGTTTTCGACCAGATGCGCTGGGACGAACGCACCCGCAAGAAGAAGAAAATAGATTTCGGCAAATACCAGAGATGCGATGCATCGCGTTGATACGGTGATGGCAACCGCGGGGCAAGGTGACAGACAGAGCGTGAGACCCTCACGTACGCGTCACCACAGCAGCCGAGCGATATACTTTCGTTTGGTGTCCCACAAAGTAGCATGGGGTCTCCATACTGCACCGGACGACATCCAGTCCAGTCCAGACGGAAACCTATCGCAGGCAAAAGATCTAATTTTCTCGGTATTATAGGCCACCTTCTAGCAGCGTCGTCTATTGGCTTGCCGCTGCGTCTTGCTGCGGATCCTGTTCGCGTAGCTGTTGCAGCTCGCGCTGCTTGACGCGGTCGCGCTTGATATCGCGAATGACGCCAGCGCGCATGACCTGTCGCCATCCATGGCAAACGAATGAGTTTGGATCAGTTCTCGTCACTTTTAAGGAAGCTCTCAAGCCCAAAGCGTCACGCGCACCTGCTTTTCGGTGCGCTGCTGGTCGTGTGCGTAGTACACGGCGTACGCGGCACCCGTGATGACCGTCACGAGCATTGCGACTGGTGCTCTCGCCCTCAACGACCTCGCCATTCTTTTTGGAGTGGTAGTGTCCGGCTTTGTCTCTCGGCCGCTGAAGAGCTCTTTCGATTGATGGCCGACTTTCCCATTATCTTTTCACTAAGTACGTTTTTGAATGCTATTGATTGGTTGAAATTATTGAAACTGACACTATTTCAACCAATCCAATGCATTCCTAGCTCTTGGAACGGTCCATGAAACGACACACACTGTGGTCCATTTTGGCGCGAAAGGGCGATACGAACATGGGCGTCCGTCCTCCATTTCTTGCGGGTCCAGCGCGACGTAGTATTAACATTTAACACTCACGCACAACCTCCGTATCACAGTATGAACAGTGATGACCCCCGGATCGAATCTGCGGCGGCGTCGAGCCGCACGCTCTCTCGGCTGCTTGCAACGGCGCTCCCGCCAACGCTGGACAGCGCGTCTTCGCGAGCGCTCGTGCCGCGCACACGCGCGCCGTCACTACGGCGCAAGGAGAGCGACCGTTGCGCGGCGCCGCAGTTGCTGTCGTCGTCGTCGCCGCCATCGTCGGTGAAGCGGCCGTCCACGGCCGCGGCCGGCTCGACCCATAGCCGCATCCACCAGGCGCTGCGGCGCAGCGAGAGCGAATTTGTGTTCTCGTCCAAGGGATCGACCATGGACGGCATTTTGTATTCGTCTCGTTTCCAGCAAACCGCGCTGGCTCGTCCAGCGTCCTCACAGCCGCGCGCCAAGCTCACCAAGAAACTCACGCTGCCAGTAAAGCGAGACAGCACGACCACCCAGTCTCCGGCGACATCTTCCTCCATCACCCATCAGCGTTCTTCTACCATACGAGCAAAAGCGTTGGCGACAACAGACGATACGACGATCACTCCGGAACAAAACGAGAAGGCGTCCATGGACCACCAGTCTCTTTCAACGGCGTATTTCCAGCGACGCCAGCTCCACGAGAAGGCCGCTGCGACCGCCGCGTCTGGAAAAGTCCCGGACAAAACAACAACAGCAGTAGTTGTCGCTCGTCACGATGAAGTCGCGTACGTGCAGCGCAAGCGGAGATGCGCGCGAACGTTTGAAGAGATGATCTTTGCACGGATACAGGCCGCGACCACCAATAAGCTCCCACCTCCGGAAGCTGAAGACGGAGACAAAGGGGACGCGACGGCCTCGACCACGAGCAACCAAGCACAAGACAATGGCCACCACGACCACGGCGGCATCGACAAGCTGCTCGCAAACGGTATTATCCCCTCGTTGCTCTCGCTTGGCTCGCTCTCGGACCAGGCGACCCAAGCGCACTGCTGCCGCTCGCTGTACTATCTCTCCCAAGTCCACACTGCACGCCGGCCCATGGTCACGCACGGCGTCGTCGCGACCATCAAGCTGCTCGCGCGTACTGCGACGTCCAAGGCCCGCCAGGACCTTGCCGCGACGTTATGCCATCTCTGTGAGGAACGCGACCAGATTGAGGCGCTGCTGTTTGAAGGCATTGACCGCTGTCTCGTGCGGCTCGTGGCGTTGCCGCAGCCAGAGACCAAGCGCATTTGTGCACTCACAGTGCTCAATATCTCGTGCGAGGCCAGCGAGATTAAGCATTTCGTCGAGCCGTTTGCACAGCTGCTGATCACAGCGACCAAGAGCAGCTACGGCCACACGGCCGCGAGCGGGTACCTCCTGAAGGCTGTGTACAATGTCGCACGGCTGCCCATGTTCCACGCGTCGCTGCTGGGCGAAAACATTCCGCGGTTTCTCGCGGCGCAGATTCCGCATGTCGCCCACGACATTCAGATTCTCGCGCTGCAGGCACTTGTCTCGCTGTGTGACGCCAAGCTCAATCGCGTGCAGATTTTGTCGCAAGCGTTTTGCAAGTTGCTCGAGCAAATGCTGACAGTCGCGAACCACGCGGTCCAGGAGACGGCGCTGCTGGTCGTGCTGCTGCTCTCGCAAGACGACGGCGCGCGGATCAAGCTGTGCAATTGGATCCCCGTCGCGACGCTCATCCAGACCGCGTCGGTGCGACTCGAGCATCATGCTTCTTCAGTAGTAACGACCACGCCCGCAAAGCCACTGCTCGTGTTTCTCGACTCGTGCATTTTGCGGAATCTCTGCGATAGCGTACTCACACACCACGAACTGCTCGAGGAAGACGCGGCCATGCCGCTCTTACTCGCGCTGAGCCGCGTCGCGGACCACGACATCAAGTCGAATGCCGTGTGCGCACTCGTGTCGATCATTGCGAGCTCGCCCGACGAGTCGGCCGCGTTTGTGGTCGCGATCCTCGACGAGCTCATTACGCTCACGCGGTCCCCGCAGATCCACATCTGTGTGTTTGCGATCGGCGCCGTTTACAACATTGCCTGCAACGACGACGTCCTGCCGCGGCTCGTGCAGTCGACCGAGCTGCTTGATTGTCTACTGGTGCTGGCGCGGCGCGACGACAATGAGGCGTCGCAGCACAGCGTCGCCGAGCTCACGGCGGCCGTGATCTATCGACTGCTCACACAAGACGAGGCGGCCGCCGCCGAGCCAGCGACGCTGCTGCTGGAGCACGGCTTTTTCTCCGTGCTCGTGCGGCTCGTACGTGTGTTCCCTACAGCGAGACCGTACGCGCTGCAGGCGCTGTACTTGCTCGCGTCCAAGGACCACGAGAAAGCATTACCACTATTCCCACACGGCTCGGTCACTCTCTGGGATCTCGTGTGTGTGCTTCACAATGACGAAGAAGACGATCGCAGTCCGCCAAAAGAGACCGACGCGGTCGCGGCGCGCAGTGCCGTCTCCCTGGTCGCTGTGCTCGCGCGCCAGCGTAGTAACCACAGCATTCTCGTCAAGAACGGTGCCGTGTTTCGGTTCCTCAAGAGTCTGCGACGTGTGACGCGCGTCCCACCTAACGTTACTAGTACCACCGAGCCGAATCGACCGCGAGACCACGCGGCTTTTTCTGCTGTCAAACTCGACGACGAGACCATTGTGTTAAACAGTGCGTTTGTGTTTTACGCGCTTGCTGTGACCCACGACGGCTGCGAGCAGCTCATTCGCGCGCACGGCATTGAAGAGCTCATTTACATGGCACGCACGGCCACGCTCGCGCACAGCAAAGACACGCACCGCGTCAAGGAGCTCGTCATGATGACGCTGTGTCGCGTGTCGTCGTTTCTCGGACTCGAGGTCAAGCTCATTGAGCACGGTGCGATCGACGCGGTGCTCGTGCTCGCGCTCGTGTCGTCGGCCGACAGCGCCGCGATCAAGGCGCTGTGCGTTAAGACGCTCGCGAACTGCCTTGTCGCCAAGGTCTGCGCGCGACCGCTCATTGAGCACGGCGTGATCTGGGCGCTTGCATCGCTCGCAGTCGTGGATTCGCCCGAGACGCGGGCTGCGTGTGCCGTGTCACTCTGTAACCTCGCGACCGTGCCGCACATGCTGCTGCGGTTTCTCGACGCGGGCGCCGCGCGCGCGCTCGTGCACTTGCTCCACAAGAGCGAACAAGAGCACGAGCCCGCGACGGCGCTCGTCGTGGTCAAGGCGATTGCAAATCTCGTCGCGAACGAAAAGCTCTGTCTTGCGTTCGTGAACGAAGAGATTGAAAAGCACTTGAGCGTGTGCTTCGCGCATCCCGAAAGCTGCGACGAGATGCGGCAGCTCGCGGCCATGGTGCTGCTCCGCGTCACGAGCGCGAACGATGCCGTGGTCTCGCTCGACCATTTAAAGCACGGCGTGTTTGTCTGGATGGAGCAGATCATCACGATGGAGGACGACGCGCTCGTCAAGAACTGTCTGCTCACGGTCCACGATCTCACGGGCTCGTCGACGATCGACGTGGCCGAGCTTGACGTCGACCACATTTTACGCATTGTCATTCAAGTCTTTCAGCGCCACGTGCGCAGTAGCGATGTACTCACACTCTGCCTCTGGATTCTCTACAATCTGTCGTGCCAGCAGAGCGTACTTTCTCAGCTCGTACGGCCCGAGATCTTGGTGTTCTTGCGCGACCACGTGCCGCGCGTTACGCCGCCTTTCCCACTCGCGCCGTCGTCGTCGACACTCACGCTCATGAGCGGTGCGATCGCACAGTCGTCGGCGGCGGCACAACCACTCGACGCCAAGCTGTGCGGCTCTGTGCTCCACAACCTGAGCTGCGCACACGAGAACCACGACGTGCTCGCAACGCTCGTGAACGCGCGGTGTGTCGCGGTGCTCAGCGATCTTTATTTGCAGCGAGACGAGCTCAAAGAGACCTGTGTTGTCGCGGCCTGCAATCTCGCCGTGGGCCGCGTCAACTCGACGCGGGTCGTCGACGACCGCGGCGGCGACATGGTGATCCATTTTGTGGGTAGCGACCTGTTGCACCGGTGCCACTACCGGCTAGTCTCGGTCGCTGTCCGCAAAATGGTGAATGCACCGGGTAACCAGGCGCGGCTTCTCCACCGTGGGATCACGCGTGCGATCGTGTGTGTCTTGGAACGCGTGCTCGGCGAAAGCGCGTGCACCGACCTCGAGACGACGAGGAATTTAGTCGCGTCGCTGAGTGTGCTTTGCAAGGGCACGGCCCACTTGCCGAGGCTGCTGCAGGACGGCACGCTGTCTATTGTGATTGCCGTGAGCGAGGCCAAGCCCGTGAGTGGCGGCACCAGTGCGATGAGCAGTGAGATCCTCTCGTACTGCTTTGAGATTCTGTCCGAGCTGTGCAGCATCGACTATGAAGCGCACACGAAACAGGGAGAAAAGGGGGGCGGGGAGATCAATGTGATCAACACACTTACGCGGCTCTCGGAGATCCACCAGCTCACGAGCCACACTAATCCCGTCGCGGTCGCGAGCGCGCTGTGCTACTATGACCGTGGCGACGGCCCAAACAAGGCACTGGCGTTTGCACAGCTGCTCACGTGCATGAAGAAGACGCCGGCCTCGGCCAACACGATCAAAAAGAATCTCGAATTGCAGGCCACGTTCCACGTACCTGCTCGCAAGTGGATGCCCGATGCGACCGCGACGCCGCGCGAGCCGCCGCCGCTCGAGTGCTGTGAGATCCCGCTCACGGAAGGCTCGCAGACCATGCCCGACGAGATCAAGCAGCGCATCAAGGGATTGCCAGCGCTCGCGAAAGAACCGCTCGTACGCGACGAGCGGTTTTATTCCGAGGCTGCGATTGCTGTCGCGATCGAAACACAACCACAGGCAAGCACTGGCGACGGCTCTTGTCCTCCTGCACTGGACGCCGCCGAGTCGCCGGCTCGTGGTGGCTCCCTTTCCACAAACATATCCTCACTTGTCGGCAGCTCGAGACACCGCACGACACCCGCCAAGAAGCATCTCCAGCGCGGACTCGCGGACCGCAACTTGGCGCTCACGAGTTCGACGTCGCTATTACTGTGACGAACGCGAGCGTGACAGACGTTAAAAAGCATCCAACATGGCTACATGTGGGTGGCGCGCGTCACAGATTCGATGGATTTGTTGTGTCCTATGTGTACTATATCAGGTCCTAATATAGTACACTGAATGAGCAAAATTCATTCAGTCAGTTTGCAGTGACCCAATCTCGCCAATCTAGTGGCTGCCGTTTCTACTATTCGATAAGGTGACCGTGGTCTTCCCGCCGTCCCGATTGCGTTGACGACCTGACAGGTCCTGTCACCAAGTAGCAAAAACACCAACTCTACGCAAGGGACCACGAGCCCACCAAAGGCCTGGATTTTTGTGGGCGATCTCTCCACTAAAGTTCAGTGTCGTTCGCTCCGATTACCTCCTTACAGAGGTATCACAGTACTGTATCCCGTCAATGACTAACTGTTGGTAATGGCGCGCGTCCCTCTGTAATATCATACGGAACCCATCCGCACGGATCGATTTAGACGGGGAGCTCCCCATCCATCTGGGATTTTTCATTTTTTCTGTCTCCGCATGGTGGTGCCGTTGTGTGGTAAATTCCATATTGGCCGCCAGTAAGGAAGAAGCCGCTCTGCTCTGCCGTCCGTCGGTCCACCTCTTCCGCGCGTCCGCACCCGACTGCCTCTTCTTCTTGTCCTGCTCTTCGCACCCGCTTTCGTCCTTGGGCGTTCTATCGCCGTCTCTCTGCGTCCATTTTCTTCCTCAGAATACGGGCGAGCGCATCATGAAGGCCGTGGATGCTGCGCTTGTCGCGGGCCTAGCGCTGGCCGCGCGCGCTGTCGCTGTCGCTGCGCAGAGTGACAGCGGCCCCCGCGCCGACTCGGTGCTGTTGCGAGGTGACGCGCACCATGCGTATCACCGGCGGCTCGCGGCGCCGTCCGAAGGCTACAATTTCATGTTCTACTTTGTCATTGGCGCCATGATGCTCACGTGTCTCATCTACAACATTTTCTTCAAGCACAAAATGGAGGTCGGCTTCTTGCGCCACAATGCGCTGCCCGAGACCATGCTGCGCCAAGACGTGATCGCAAGCGACCTCGAAATGACGCGTCTGTGGGAGTGTGAAGTGTGCAATTTCAAGAGCTACGACGCCCACCAGACGTGTATGCTCTGCGGCACGGAACGCAGTACGTCTTTTAACCTTTTCTTTCTTTTTGTTGTCAAGGGAGACGCGTGGTGGACTGATGGATCTAACTACTCTTGTCTACTTTGAATAGCGTTCCACTTTGTGGACAAGGCTGGGGACGACGCCACGGCGGACGCGGCCCACGGAAAGGACTCGTCGGCCAAGTACATTTTGTACGAAGGCACGCCCAAGTCGTCGGCCAAGGCCGCGACCGCAGCAGCCGTTGCCGCAGCGCGCGGCCACAAGCTCAACCGTGACGCCGTCAAGCTCAAGCTGAGTGCACTGAACTTACGCCAGCAGTCGGCGCGTCGCCGCCACGACTGGATTCGCCAACGCAACGACGATGGCCAGCTTGTGTGGGTGCGCCAAAAGAACACGCTGGACCGCAAGATCCTCAAGAGCCTCTCGCTGCGACGCACGTCGTCGTCGTCGTCGCTGCGCGAGTCGATCTGCTCGACGAGCAGCGTGGGCTCGGTTGGTGTCGTCTCGCGGTTTGTCGTGACGCCCAAGAACCCAACGGGCCGCATCGAACTCGAGTACCCGGACGGCGCCTCGGCGGACCGGTGCTCGGAAGGGTCGTCGCGATTCACGCCCGAAGAGCTCGACAAGGTTGGCTCGCTGCCGTTCCAGCAAAAGCACGCGTGGTTTGTGCAGCACACGGCCGCGCTCGAAGTGCCGTGGGAGTATGGCCACTTGCTGCTCGAGATTGACCGTGATAACTTGCTCCACAATTCGTGTGAGCAACTACTGTGGGCATCACCCGACCAGCTCCACCAGTCGCTGCGCATCAAGTTTGCCAATGAGCCGGGCGTCGACGCCGGTGGCCTCGTGCGCGAGTGGTTTACGCTCATGACCAAGGAGGTCTTTGACGATGCCACGGGACTGTTTTACACGAGCGGCAATGGCGACTCGCTCATGGTGAACCCGGCCTCTAGCGAAGCCAGTGTCGACCACTTGATGGTACGGTCTCACTTTCGTGCGGTGGTCCCAACTGCTACCATTGTGACTAATGACGATGCAACTGTGTCTTGTAGTACTACCAAGCCATCGGCCGCTTCATTGGCCGCGCACTGTTTGAAGGCATTTTGGTCGACGCGCACTTGGCGCTGCCGATTTGCAAGCACCTCTTGGGCATTCCCATTACGTTTTCGGACCTCGAGTTTGTCGACAATGACTTGTACAAGAACCTCAAGTGGCTCCGCGAAAACACGGGCGTCGAATCGCTCGCGCTCGACTTTACGTACGTTCGATTGTATTCTGTCCGCCTTCTTATGATGATATCGTGCACTGACTTTTTTTGGATGTGAAACATGAAAAATCTTGCAGGGTCACGGTGGACCAGTACACGGACAAGTCCAAGGTCGTCGAGCTCGTGGCGAACGGCGCCATGATCCCCGTCACGGACGAAAACAAGCTCGAGTATATCGACTTGCGGTTCAAGTGGATCGTCGCGACCAGCATTTCACTTCAGCTCGCGTCGGTCGCACAGGGCCTTTACGCCGTGATTCCACGCGAAATGCTCTCGGTCTTTGACCACCAAGAACTCGAGCTCCTCATTTGCGGCATTCCCGACATTGACGTGCTCGACTGGAAACACCATACTATTTATGTGGGCGAGCGCGACGAGCAAGTCACGGGCTGGTTTTGGCACATTATCGAAGAGTTTACGAACGAGCAAAAGGCGCGACTGCTTCAATTCACGACGGGTTCGGCGCGTGTGCCCGTGCAGGGTTTCAAAGCGCTGACCATGAACGATGGCCGCATTTGCCCGTTTGCGATCCAGTGTGTGAGCAAGGAAGAGTGTCTCTACCCGCGCGCCCACACGTGCTTCAACCGGTACGTTTGAAAACTTCTTTTATGGACGAGCGGAGAAAATCTAACAGCAGCTTTTGTGTGGGATCGACAGCATCGATTTGCCGCAGTATGATACCGAAAAGGATCTTCGCATCGCGTTGTCGCTCGTGATCCAGATGGAGGTCACGGGCTTTACGATCGAGTAGCGACGGAGTGAGTGGTTTGGATACAATGGATAATGAACGTACGGTACTATATTCACACAAGGGGACAATGGGGGTAAAGATCATGCATGTATTGGCAAAGCAATGGAAAAGAGACACGTTCGCTCAGAATGGGTGGGGAGGCAGGAAACGCTAGAGACACTAGACACCAATCGCCCCCCACCATAAGCACCTACTTATTCTCACCGAGTCTTGCCTTCCTTGGGTCTCCTCGGGAATCACAACGAGCACGGAACGACCATCAACCGATTTGCAGCCTTGTCCTTCGTCCTCCTGTGAGTCAATCTCTCGTGATGCTAACACGTTCTGTTGCCTTAGTACTGGTAGCCGCCGCCGTACGGGTTCGCGTTCATCCCGCCCATACCGCCCATGCCACCACCCATGGCGCCGCCCATACCATAACCAGCCGCGCCGTACGGGTTCTGCTGCGCCATGCCACCCATGGCAGGGTTCACGCCGTAGCCGTAGGCGGCCGACGGGTCATTGTACGCGGTCGCCGCAATCTGCATCACTGGCTGCATGCCGCCCATGCCAAACGATGGGTCCACAGTCGCGGCTTCCGACACCGCCTCAGGCTGCTTCACCTTTGTTCGCTCGTCAATCACCTTGACCTTGTCGTTCATGTTCTTGATAAACTGGATCATGTACGGCATGACAAAGTCCGTGTACCCGTTACGCCATGCCAGCTCGAGCGCAACGTCGGGTTTGATGAGCTTGTAGCACGTAAACAGCGTTGCACAGAAGCACTCCTTGTCGTGGACCGACACGAAGAACCGCAGAATATCTTCAGCGAGCTCAGGATCGTCCGAGTCACTGGCGCAGTCGATGCAATCCTTGTACATCTTGTCGGCCTTGGACAGCTTGATGGACTGCGCGTAACGCTTGTTCTTACGGTACAGGTAGGCCGAGATGCGGCGGAACTCGAGCAGCTCGTGCTTCTCCATCTTTTGCGCCAACGAGATCTGGTCAAAGTTGTCAAACGAATCGACCGATTCGCGAAGACCATTGTAGTCCTCATCGTCCACGAGGATCTCGTTGAGGGCTTCATTTACGGCCGACAGGTTCTCCTTTTGGACATCACGCAAGTACTCGACGACAAGCGGGAGGTTGTGCGACTTGCGAAGCTGGTGCACGACACGGGCATGGTCGAGGTTCGGCGTGAGCACTTGCAGGAGGCGCGTCAGCTCGAGTGGGTGTTGCTCCAGGTAGAAGTTGATCGCCTTGTAGTGGATCTCCTGGTTGCGGACCTTCTGGATACAATCCAAGAAGAGATCGTGGGCAAACGCGACAGGGTGGTCCACCATGGTGCGCACGGCGCTGTCGTACTGACCATCTTCCTTGTACAGGTACACGGCATGGTCCCAGTGCAGACCCTTCTCACAGGCACGAAGAACCTTCGACACGTTCATGCGCGTGTGGAAGATCTTGATGTGCTCCATGAGCTTGGTCGGCAGGTACTTGGAGTACAAGATCGCCAGCTCAGTGAAAATACCAGCATGGGCGCCTTCAAGACCAAGACCTTGCTCGAGAAGCTTGAGCAGCTCCGTCGAGTGGCCACGCTTCTCATACTGGAAAATGAGCTCCTCGAGGTGGTCAGGGTGCACAATAATGTGGAGACCACACAGACCAGCGAGACGGTACTCGTTCACATCAATGCAGGCGTAGCAGACCTCCTTCCACGTCGTCACCGAGTTGGCCTTGGTGGCGGCGTCCACGGCCTCGCGGAACTTGCCCAGGCGGACGAAACAGATCGCAAGCTTGGCGTTGTTGTTGATGTTCAGGAACAGCAGCTTCGCGGCATTGTACATACCCTCGTCGAAAAGTCGTTCACCAATATTCTGGATCTGCGCAACGTTGGGGGCCGAAATGAACTCCTCCAAATCGGCGAACTTTTCGCACTTCGCGTAGGCGTAGATGAGCGACGTGTCCAAGTACTGCTCCTTGACGGTCGTACGAGCCATCTTGAGGTACGGAATCAGCTCGGCGTAGTCATTCGCACGCTCCGCGGCAGCGATCACATCAACATACGAGCTGGCGTCGTTCGCCTTGATGAAAGCCGACAACGACTCGTGCACCAAGTTGCGCTCGAGCTGCGACTTACCGAGCTTCGACCACACCTCCGACTCGTTGCAACGGTCGGCAAACTCGTACGCACGTTCCATGTCGTTGATGTTGTCGAGCAGCACGGCAATGGCATCCACATTGTTGTTGGTCTTTTTGTAGATGACAAAACCTTCCTCGTAGAGCTGGTACTGTTCGCCAATGGCAATGCGGGCAATGTCGGGGCCATCAAAGTTGTCGAGACGGTTAACATAGTCCATGACCTTCTCCTTGTTGGCTTTAATAGCCGTCAAGATGAGCAGGTTCTGGAGGTTGCGGTTGTTTGAGAAGTCCGTGCCCTGGAGAACAATGCGCTCGAGGAGTTCGATAAGCTCGTTCGGCAACTCGGCGTTCATGAACGCGCGAACCGTCGTCGACACTTCATCGGGGTTCTTGGTCTCAGGAAGTGCCGTCTGCACAACCTGGTCAATCAACGCACGACGAGCAGGCGACTCGGTCTCACCTTCTTCTTGCTTCTTGAGCACCTTGCCCCACAAGTCCAAATCCTGGCGCTCGACAAGGTAACGCGCCAAATCCTTGTAAAGCCCGTTCTCCAACGTCACACGAACGAGGTCATCGTCGCATGCGCCGCCCGCACGACGGTACGCGAGCACAGCCAAAGCAGGATCGAGCTTCTCACAGTACTTGCCGACGACAGTCGAGTCGTAGAACTGGTTGTTGGTCAAAAACTGCTGTGGATCACGGTTGAGCGTAATGTAGATCTTGCCAACAGCGTTATGTGTGGCCGTCTCGGTGTTGCCCTGCGCGACACGCGTTTCCAGCCACGGTTGCAGCAAGCGCAAGCGGTTACGCTTCTCCACCTGCTCCACAAGCTCATCCACAGGCGTCTGTGGAATCTGGTTAAGGAGGCTCTTGATGTAGTCTTCATTGCAGTCCAAGTCCAAGAGCTTGCCCACCACCTGCGGTGTCTTCTGCGGGCTGACCTTGGTCGTGTACACCTCAATGTACTTGAGCAGGTTGTTCGAGTACAAGTACTGCGTCAATTCCTCGACAAAGTCGTAACGGTCGCAAACGTGGATGAGCGGACGCGGGTCCTGGAGCTTGGACTCCTTGAGGAATTCCTTCACCTTGACGGGGTCGTACACAGACGAGTCTCGGCACACACGTTCAACTTCCTTAAACTGGCCCATCTTGGTGGCAGCTTCAATATACTTGAAGTGCACATCCACATCTTGGGAGAAGTTCACGATCGAGCCGAGAAAGTAGTACAGGCCGTCGTACGACTTGTACTTCTCAAACACGTCGATCAGTTCCTTGCCGCCGAGCTGTTCCGCGTACTTGGTCGCGACCTGGACCACAATCTGGAGGTTCTGACGCATGTTGTGCGCCATCAACGAGTTCATCAACTCCATCGAGATCTCGCTCGTCAACGTGCCGAAGAACGTCACAATGAACTCGTGGTTGATCGCCTGCGTGTTGACGACCACACGCTTCAAGTCGGCAAGCTCCGTGTAGTGCTCAAGCGCGCGCTGAAAGAGACCAGCCTTCTCGGAAAGCGTCGCGATGCGCGGACGATCATAGTGGCTAAACATGTTACTCGACAGAATCGCATCGGCGACCTGCGGGGAGCCACCCAACAGGTTGATCTCCAAGAGACGCGTCTGGAGGTAGCCTTCTTCTGGGCGGTTGTTCTTCAACGCTTCGAGCAAGAACGCGGTCGTCTCTTGGATGCGGTTCACCTGCATAAAGATGTCGACCACCGAGTTCACGTCCACGAGCGGACCGTTCTCGGCCACAGCGAGCTTCTGCGCAAAGTCGAGCGCTCCTTGCGGGTTTGCGCGCACGAGGTTCTGGAGCATGAACGTGTAATCGCAGCGGAAGTTGGTCTGCACCGCGTACGCGACAATCTTGTCAAACTCGCCGCGCTGGATAAAGCAGTTGATCACCTTCTCCGGGACATTCGCACGCAAGTACACCGACAACGCCATGGTCGTGTCCGACTGCGCGACCAAGTCACCGAGTTCTTCAGAGCACTCGAGCTTGTCCTCGGCGAGCCACTTTTGCAAGAGCTGGCCGCGACCCTGCATGAGCACAGGGCGAGCGAGCTCCAGCGATTCGAGCTTGTTCAGCGTTCCCTTCTCGAGCAGCACGCTGAAGTATTGCAGGATCGGCTGCGGCTGGCCAGGCTGCGCGGGCAACGCCTGGAACCGCTGGATCGTCTGCGGCGTACGCAGTGCACCCTGTGGCGACGCCGCCGCAAGGCGAGCCGCGCCCTGAATGTCACCAACACTCATCAGGCGGTTGAACTCCGTGAAGTAGAGCTCCTCGGCACCGGGCAGATCCAATCGCGTCGCGAGCGTCAACGCCAACTGCGAATCGCGGAGCGTGTTGACAACGTACGGCACGAGCTTGGTCTTGTTGATCGCAAAGTGGAGAAGCTGTCCGCGACGCGTAATACCGAGCATACCTTTGCTCTTGGACTCGAGCGCCGTGACAAACACGGTATCTTGCGACACACGCGCACGGTAGATCGGCTTGCCAGTGTGGGCATCGAAGAGGAAGAGGTAGCCCATCTTCGTGATCATATAAATAACGTCATCCGACGGGCTGACCAACATCGACACGGGAAAGTCGTTCGCGGCATCGGCCGCAAACGGAATCGGCGCCGGCGGCAGACGAAAGACGCCACCGGGGGCATCCTTGTCGCGTCCGACTTCCATGATAAAGAGCTGCTGCGGCGTGTCGCCCTTGGTACCGGCAAACACGAGCACCTGTCCTTCGTCGGTACGTCCTGGCGGCTTCATCGACGCAAACGCACCGGCGTGGCCGTTCAGCACCTGACTGACCTTCTTCTCCACCGAGTACAACTGCATGTTGCCGACAATGCGGCCACCGTCGCCCTGCGCGATGCCCACGAGCAGTAGCCACTTGTTGTCGGGCGACGCCTCGTAGCTAATGATCTGCGTGCCGGCACCCAGGTTCGCGTGGCGGTCGAAAATCTTGACCGGCGACGAATCGCCCTCGAGGCTCCAGTGGTAAACCGCCGACGCCGTCACGAGCGCGATCGTATTGACCGTGACCCATTTCCAAAACACCACGGGCTCGGGCATCAAGTGCGACTTCATCTTGGCACGGAGCTCCATGTTGAAGATCTGCAATTGGTTTTCCGACCGCAGCGCAATCACTTTGCTCACGGGGTTCATGATCGCGGCCTCGGCATTGATCGGTCGGCGCTGCACCTGGTTGCCCGCGGCCATGTCGACAATCACGACGCTTGCCTGGCCGTTGACCTGCTCGCACACGCAGACAAACTTGTCCGACTCCATCGTCGTCGTGCCAAACTTGACATAGTCCGGGTTCACACCCAGCGCGCCCAACTGCAAGTTCACACACACATAATACGCCATTAGTCACCATAGTCTCCAATCACAAGATGCCCCCACGAAATCGCTCTCTTCCACCCTCAGGGCGTCCAACTTTATCGCCTCCCATTCCCATGGATCTTCCATCTCTCTCACAAAGAAGAGCGGCAATCAAGCGCGACGTCCAGAGGGTAGAGGATCCATTGTGAGGGCGGAGATTATTCTACGCGCGTTGCAACGGTACGTACGTTCAGGACTTCACCAAAGGTGATGGGGAGATCCTGCGCCATGGTGCTTTTCTTCCGCTCTTTCTCACTCCCTGTTTCTTCTTGTTGTAGTGCTTGCGCTTCTTCGCGAGAGAGGGCAATGTCCGTGGAGGCTTCGTGGGTTCCCTGCGAGATTTCCCCCCTTCTCCGTTTCACGACTGTGTGCGGGCGCCCAGCAAAGATAGCAACCCCCCTCTTTCCCCGTCCGATCCAACCGGCCCCTCAGCGGCAGACCATCACTCCGAAAGGGTCCCTCTCGTGAGTGACTTGAAGTGATGAGGTTTTTCGCGGCTGCCACGCGGCGGCATGGGTTTTATATGTCCGCGCTTGAAACGGACAGACAACAACAGGAAAAGATCGCGCGCACCGGGTCGGCGCTTCGATAGGTCGAGTCCAAGCGCTTAAATTTTGGACGGGCGGATTTCGGAGAACGTTGAACCAAAACAAATTTAAGCGCGCTTGAAAAAGAAGGAAACACCCAATCACCCACCCGCGGTGCCAAAGAGTCGTTTCACTTGCGGGTACGAGGTTTTGGAGGTTTTATGACACCTTGAGGTTTTACTCGATATGAAAAGATCTGTGTCTATGTCAAACGTCACGCCACTTGTCATCTGATGAGAGGATGAACCCACTTCCTGTCACGTCGAGACTGGGAGATTCCGTATGGCTTGGCATTTGTATGGAGATGGAATTGGTTTCTAAAGCACTGTACTGTAACTGATGGATTGGCTACAACTTGGCCAGCATCTTGCGCGCGACGTCCTGAAGATTCACGTGGCCAATGAGCTGCTGGATGACGTACCGCAGGATTAGCAGCTGCGACGCGCGCACGAGGATCTTGCTCACAATGGCCGTGCGCTTCATGACGACCAACAGCACGATCGCGTAGGCGAGCACCTTGGCTTTTCTTTCGCTTGTCCACATGGCTGGGTCGCCCAGCGTGCTGGCCGCGGCGCGAACGCGTGGGAGCACAGTGTGTTCCAGGAGGTGCCAGCGCAGCTTGCCGGATTGTATCCGAGACATCATCTCCAAAAACTCGTCTGCGTACGCCTTCCAATGCTTCTTGTGCGGGTTGGATGTGTACTTCATCACGGGCAGAGGCACGCGTACAAGCGTCGTCGAGTCTAGTTGGCGGATCCGCATAAAGTCGGAGAACGATGCGCCGCCGTGCGTAAAGAGATCTACGACATGAGTTACATTGTGAGCATGTTTGATTTCGTATTGCCATTTTCAAATGAGATTCAACGCACCGAGCTCCAGTTTGGAGTCTCTGGACGTGGTGAGCGCTTGCCGGAACTGCTGGGAGCACCCCGTGAGCAACACACTACATGCCATTTGAGACGAAGCGCGGGTTAGTCTCTCCACCGTAACGTAGCACACTGCATTCGCGATACGCACATCGCCGCGTCACTGCAAATCCACTCGTCGCTGCGGACGTCCAACGTCAGTTTCGGCAGCGGTGTCCGTCGCAAATGGTGCTTGAGCGCGAGTCGCAGCATGAGCTGATAGACACTGCCGACATCACACCACATCATGAGCGTCTGATCCACTCAATAGATGTCTTTGATAGACGAGGCCACACGCACCGCTTGACATCGTACTGCGTGCCAACGAGTTGGTCAGCGCATCGCACAAACTTGGCCCGCTCATCGTCATTCATGTCGACTCGCATCACCTACAACATCGGTTAATGGAAGGAAGACCAAACTGCATAAGCGCTGGAACAACATACCACAGGCTGACGCTGAGGCAGCAGCAATCGTTCCAGCTTGATCTTCCGTGCAGAAGGTGGTCCAACGTGGAGCACTTCTTGATCGTTCAGCACAATCACCTGTGGAGATCATTTTGATTAGACCTCATGGACAGCGCCTTCGGGTATACGTGCATCGCGACAGTGCCTTACCACGTGGTCGTAGTCAGTATTGCAGACGTATCGTGCCATCGAGTAAAGGAAGCCTCGCGTCGTGATGAAGATGAGATCGCCTGGCACACCACAACCCCATAAAAACTCCAGAAAGATCAGCTTCACCCGCGCAATCCAATGCAAAAATCCGTACTCTATACACGCACCCGGTTGCACTAGCTTTGCCGCTTCGGTGGCGGCCTCCTTTGCGGCGGCGGGTGAGCTGGCATGGACAGAGTGACGAAAGGATCAATGAGCTGCTCGTTCTCGTCCAATTGAGAACTACACCATGCGGCACGCACCGCTCAAACTCATTGTCATCAAATTGCAGACTATTGGGCGCCAGTATCTTGGCGGCGCCCGCGACGAACGCGCCCAGCAACTCGTCGCGCTCGCCTCGTCCTGGCGGCTTGTCGCTTGGGGCCATGGTGGATCCTGATACTTTTGGAGGTTGTGAATTGCGTCAAGCACCCGTAACACCCTGATTCGTCAACTATACTCCGCAACCTTGCAACTTCACAGCCTCAGGAGGCTCCTACTAAGTACGAATGTAGCCGTTTCATCAATCAGTTTGGAGCTGCTTGTTCGCATGAATGTCATTTACGGACGCGGGCTTTGTCAAGGCCATTCTCGCACAAGCCGACAATTTGCGGCCAGCAGACTATCAGCCATGAGTATCGACTCGTCCTATGCTCCGTCGCCAAATCTCTCCGAGCTCATGCGGCTCTTCAAGGTGGACGACGGTCCCGTGACACTCGAACCGCCTAATGATTCTGCTGCCACACTTTTGCCACCGGCACCCGTGGCGACGGCACGCACCACCACACAACCACAACGACAACTGACTGACAAGTCGATGGAGAGAACGGTAACGATCATGCGTGGGGACATGTACCCAGAGACATCCCACTATCGCGTCCAGCCGAGTGCAGGCGGATGGAACAGCTCCACGCAAGTCGCCAAGACCGCGGCCAAGCCGCTCAAGCACCAGATTCTTTGTCGCAACTTTGTGCCGTCCGCAGCTACGGCTACTGTGGACCGCAAGGCCACGGGGCAGCTTCTCGAACGTCTCTCCAAGGCTACCGTCTCCTCTCGGATGAAAGGGACGGGCCTGGGAAATACCCCCGGTGGCGTGGTCGTTGGGGGTCGCGTGAATGCACCAGCTAAGCCCATCGAAGTCGACCGCAAACGACTGCATCTCCAAAAACGACACGCCGCGACCAAGCCAAAAGGAGCGTCTGCTCGAGACCGTGAGAGTTCGAAAGAGAGCCCTTGCACGGGCCATGAGGGGATCGAGCTGCTGCTGTTCTATCGTAAAGAAGTCGAGAAGCGACTGGGAGCCGATCCAATGTATACGCTCCAGCAAGAGAATCAACCGTAGGGCCCTTGCATCACTAAAAATCCCACGATAAAATCACTCCTGCTTTTCTTCCTCTTCCTCGGAGAGATCCGAGTCGCCGCTGCTGCGGTCGTCGCCATCGCTCGCGTCACGGTCACTACTTAGGTCTCTTGGGTTGCGTTCGTCTTCTTCGCGCAACAGCACATGTTCGACTTGCCGAAGCGTGAGCACGTCGCCCGTCGCTGCATAGTGCTCGGCAATGACGCGCTGCGCGACGTAGGGAAACTCGCCGTCGGCGTCGCTCTTCATCATGCGCAACAGCGTCTCGAAATTCGCAAACAGAATGTTGCGCACAGTCGTTTTCCACACTTGCACGGCGAAAATGCGGTCTTCCTTGCCATGGCGTCCGTGGATCGAAAACGTCAGGTTGTCCTTGCCCCGTGTGTCGCGCCACGACTGCGACTTGGTGAACGACTGCGAATCGTTGCCTCTCTGGACGCGATAGACGTCCCTATCAAAACAACCATGAACGAATCACATAGTGTGCTTGATGGACCAGCGGACAATACAACAGTGCGCACGCAAGGAAGATACACCGCGCCGTCTTCTTGTCGTTCTTAGTGCTGCCCAAGTACAGATTTCCATCGAGTGCGAGCCACAAGACGTACTTTTTGGCGCGCTTTCCAATTGAGAATTTGAGCACCTCGAACCCCGTCACGAGCAGTTGCCAAAACGCCAGTAGCTTCAGGCGAGCCTGCGTTTCCTTGGCATCTTGACTGCGCGTTTGCTCGACGCCGTAGCTTTCGTGGTGCGGTCTCCACGCGTTCTTGTGCGTTGATGCGTGCGGTAAGAGGTGGGCCGCCTCGGGTGACTCGGCGTCTGCCGCTGTATTCCCGTACGGGCGCTGGGATGTCGTCGCGCCTAATACAGCTAAGGAAAGAGAGAGATAGTGAGAAGGGTCAGCGTCCTCTAGATCGTTTCCGACCAAGTCGCTCCACGTACATTTGGTGAATTCCAAGATGCCAGTGCCCGAGACACGCCGCGTGGGTTGCTCACTGATCTCTTGGACATGATCTTGCTGCATCGTGGTCGTCTCGGGCAGACGAGACGATGTCGATGACGACATTTTACGGAGCACGGCTGAGTGGCTTTGGCGAGATGCGGACACTCGAAGCTCGATAGTCTCTTCTTCATCATCGTCGTCACTGGCATCGTTGTAGTGGCCTTGTGCTAGCATTGGATCCTGCTTGCCTCCTTTGAGTTCGTCCACAGTTCGAATCGAGTGAGCCGTCCCTTTGAGGAGAGAACGTTCTGTTCTGGAAACCGGTTGCCCACCAGTTCTCGTCTGTTGATTTTTTTTGGTTGCTGGACGTATCAATAGCATAACTTCACGAAGCTATTTATGCATGGGTGCTCCGATCTTCTCCTTGACAGGTATCCGATCTTGTGGGGAACTGGACCGCCCATTCTGCAAGTCATCACCTCTTCTACAAACGAACGCGAACGCAATGTGCTCAGTCGGCGACGAGTGGGTGTTGATGGCGATGCTGCTGGCGCAGTGCATCGGCGGGCTGCCCGTCATGGCGTTAATGCGGCTCTGTGGCATCGCATATGCTCTACTGTACGCATTCGGCTTTCTCGTGAGTCTCAACGTGACGTTTGTGCCACGACTGCGAGCCAAGTGCTGCTCGGCCTACGTGGCGTTTGTCACGGACTATGGACTCTGCATCTACCTGCTCACGCACATGGCGATGCTGTCGCTGGCGAGTTACACGTTGTACCAGTTTCTGGCGCCTTTTCTCCACGACGACGACAAATTTGCGGCGTACTGCAAGAAACACAAACTCTATTCGAACCTCTCCCACACTACATGTGACCGACTGCAAGGTACACTCCTGTCCTTGGCAATTTTTGACCCTCGGGAGACGGGTAGGTTTGGTGGCTCACTCAGATTGTGATGACCTATAGGCTTTTACGCGATTTCGCTCGTGGCGCTCACGGTCGCGAACTTGGCGTCCGCGTATTTGCTGCTTCTCGGGTCGCGGATAACTCGCCACAACTGGCTCAAGACCGAGGACCATGAACGCCTGCTCAAGCGCCGAGGAAGCGTCGTGTGATGCCACCAAGCATTCATTTCGAGAAGGGGACGGCTAGCCTGTGACGGAACAACCCCTGCATTATCAATACGTACTAAGTAAGGACTTCTAAGAACCAACATCTTTCCACGAGCAAGGCGCATGCTTTCATCGAAAGAATTGCACGGATGCTCCCTAATTGGGTGAGACTACATGCAAAGTCCAGGTCAATTCTTTATCTTGGGTCAGATTTTATATGGGGCATGCTTATGAGGGCATGCGCGTGATCCGGGCTTTACGCGCAGTTTTT
>JAADVC010000200.1:0-29627 GCA_023334575.1 Pythium volutum | reverse complement strand
GGGGGGGGGGGGGGACTTCCGCTTACCGACACCAGTATCGTGTTTGGGTGGACTGCGTCACCGGGCTTCTTCGCGGCCTTCGGCAAGACCGCACGCCATTACCAGCACACGGGTGCATCCATTATTCTCGAGTGCTTTGAGCCCTTCTGGATGTGCCAATGGGTTGATGACATCGTACTCGTCGAAGTCAACATTGGCGACCGACTGCTCCAAGCGGAGAAACGGCTCAGAGAGGCCGTCAAGCTCGTATTTAGACCTCATGGAAGGCACGAAGGCAAGTTCTCGACCTGGTCGCGTAACTTCCACGCAGTTAGCATTGACTGGAGCATCGCAGAGGAGACAGTCACCCAGAGGAAGATCGACAAAGTGAAGCGGATCATATCCGAGTAACTGAGGATGCGTTTCATCACGACAAAGAACCTCGACAGCTTGGTGGGTGTCCTGAGACACACCATCACGTTCATCCCCATAACAAAACCGTTCATTCAGCGGCTCACAGCCAGGCAGATGAACTGTAAAAGAAGGAACGGGAACGGAGTATCCATGAACAGTTTCCTGCGGAAGGACCTGCGATGGTGGCGTTGTCTGACGTTCCAGAGTGAGTTTGCCGGGATGCCAATCCAGCTCTTCGAATCAGGTTCGACTGAGGACGACGTATGGCTGATCCATTCGGCTAGACATGTGATCGTGGTCACAAGCATGCTCGTCGAGCGACGTCTACTCCTACAGGCGGTAACCGAGACGCAAAGAGAGGTCATGCCCTTAACCGAGCGGTGGGAGAATGGGGACCTCGACTCATCCAACACGACGCCTGGCGCCACATCGAGGTCCACAGCCAATCAAGATGGATGGTGAAGCTGATGTCCAGAATGAACAGCGACAGCGAGTGGGAGCAGGCCCTACTCCGGGAGTGCGGGCTGAGCCATACTTCTTTGACGGAAAATGGCAGTGGTTGCCTTCGCCCACAAGGTAGTTCGGAACGCTGAGCTGAATTACCGTGATCCGGGATTTGAGCTTGCCACTCAAGGATACAAACGCACCAACAGCCACGTGGAGAGGAAACAGCCAGTTACTACTCCGATGCTGCTCAAGATGCAAGAACGCTAGGTTAGACCGGGCGCAGAACGGCTCCTGTGGGGATCAATCATTCTCGGGTTCTTCTTCCTGGACAGAAGCTCCTAGCTCTGGGGGCCAGTGACACCAGACACGCCGACTGGAAACGAGCGCCACATTGCGTGAAAACACACAACGTGATCTTGCGTGACAAACACGGCAAGGAACTACGCCCAGATGAAGATAGCCCACACTCAGTGAAAGTATTGTTCGAATCCTACAAGGGAGACAGGATCGGGCTAGGGGTCAGCATTAGACACTACGCCTCCAACCACAAGGACCTGTGCCCGGTTCGGGCAACCCAAGAATACCTACGAATCCGATTCCAGTGGATCAGCAGCGGAAGGAAATTGGGCCCGTACCTCACATCCATCTCGAGCAGCAAAACCATCCAGAAGTCTGCAGGTGAACAGAAGATTAAGGAAGCGGCAAGCGACATGGGCCTGGCCCCCAAATACTACTCGCCACATTCACTTAGGATCGGCCGCGCCTGTGCGCTCCTCGCAGCCGGGAAGAGCGACCTCGTCACCCGGCTCATGGGGAGGTGGTCAAGTTGGTGCTTCGCAGTTTACACAAGGCTCCGCCCCGAGATGCTACGCGACGCGGCAAGCTGCATGATCAAGGCCTCAACATGGGAGTGCCACGAGCCAAGCAACGCGCCACAAGGGGGATTGCCATCGAAAGTAACTCACGCCAATCAAGTCAACCTACCCTCACACTCCGCAGCCCGTGCAACTCGAAGGAGGAAATGGATACTTTTGTTTGCCGTGGTCTCATACACTGGTAAGTTTAGTAGCCTCTGCCAGCTTTTTTTAAACCTGTAGGTTTTGGTTTTGCCGTGTCGTTTGCCGTAGCGGGTGGAGATGCATCTCCACCCGCTACGGCTTCTAAGCTAGCATCCATGCTAAGCTATTCCTCATCTCAATTGTACTCGATTGTACCTCGTCTCACTTGCCACGAAGGATGCCGTACTCTATAATACGTATAGAATACGGTATCCTTTCGTGAGAATATGGAATAGCTTGAATAGCTTAGCATAGCTCGCAATGCTATCGGCGGGATAAAGCAATCTGATTGGTCAAAAGTACCTCGGGAAGCGGCAATCAACCGTCTGACCCGAAATCCGGAACAACCAGCCAGACAGCCCACCAAAGAAAATGGCGATGACGGCGAAGACCGTCGGCGTGCCGATCGCGCTGCTCCACGAGGGCGAGGGCCGTGTCGTGACAGTTGAGCTCAAGAACGGCGAGATTTACCGTGGTCTGCTGAACGACACGGAGGATAGCATGAACTGCCAGCTGAGCGACGTCGTGCTCACCCAACGCGACGGCCAAAAGACCAAGCTCGAACTCGTGTATGTGCGCGGCAGCCAAATCAAGCTCATCATCTTGCCCGAGGTTCTCAAGCACTCGCCGCTGTTCAACAAAGTCCAAGCGCTCAAGAAGAAGGGTGACGAGAAGACGAAGAAGAAAAGCGCACGAAAAGGTACGGGGCGTGGCAAACCGTCGGGAGGCCGCAAATAATTCTCCCCCATACGCTCCTGTGGTCCTTCCTTGCAGCATGCACACGTGCGTCGTCAACCTCTTCACCACGCAGTCGTATGGCTCTTATATTTCTCCACAATAATCACACGTTCCCTTTGGGACATCTACCGCTGTGATGCCGATTTTGCCCGATCTGTCAATATGGCAGCACGTTCTTTGCGGCGTGTTCTCCACGGTCTGCAGTAGTGTTCAAAAGTTACCTTATGTATCAGCTTTGGTCGGGTGAAAGCATTATTGTTCTGCTGGAGCGTGCAGTCGCTCGCGCTACCGAATACAAGAAGATAGCTCCACGCGTGCGTTCGTTCAGAGGGAGCCACCATCCAGCGTGCTCACACTGAAGGCTGACGTATCCTCCTGTGTCCCACATGATGGGCGTGGGTAGCAAAATATGGGAACCCCCTCTGGACTGTCGTCTGACCACACAAGCGCTGGTGCTCAATGCGCGAGCAGACACTACACCAGGGATTAACCCTGCGTGCGATACGCCTGCTACCATCGGCACGTTCGCCAGAGAAGCCGTTCACGCGACGCCAACCCACCAATGCATCATCAATGGGAACTGTGGTGCTGCTATCTGGACCGTCCACAATATTTCAGACAGTCACCAGAGAGCCGACGAGGCAAGGCAAACAGGAAAATCATACAGCCACAGAGAGTCTATTGGAACGTGCTTGCTTGGTCCATTGTCCTCACCGCAGTTTTTGGCTAACCCTGTCGGAACTCCTCGGCCTCTTCGAACTCCAGTCGCATGGCCTCCTTGATTGCCCGCGACTCGGACTCGACCCACTCTCGTTCCAGATCGTCGTACTCCTCGGGGTCCGCGAACTGGATGCCCCGCATCTTGGCGAACTTGTCCAAGAAGCGATGGGCGTCGACCTGCGTGTACTTTTCCACGAGCATGTTGAACGCGTCTTCCTCCGGGACACCGGCCTCGATCAGCGTGAGCTGCTCGTCGGCGAATTCGTACGCAGTCTCGCCGTCCACGAGTCCCTGCGGCTGGCGCTTCATGTACAGCTCGGCCAGTCGATCTTGCGGAAACGTGATGATCGGGAGACGCTCGCGGTCGTGGCGTGGCACGGGCGGCGGCGGGTAGCGGTCCACGACGGGCACCCACGAAGGAGAGCGCATACCTCCATTGCGCGCGAGACCCTTGACGCGGCGGATGAGGCCCATGGACGTCTTGCGGGCGCGGCCCATGGTGTCGTAGTGCTCGGTTGATGTGCGCCGTGCGATTGAGTGGTCTTGTGGGGTAGTGGAGAGTCTCCACTGGAACAGGAGATAAATGAGTCGTGTTTTGATACTCTCCATTGAGCCCACCCTGATAAGCCAAGATATGGTCATAATCAAACCTTTTTACGACAATTTAGAAGTAAACACTCCTTTTTCGGAACAAGAGGAGCCTCTAATGGGGTGGTCAACCCCTTCAGGTTGCCAAGCAAGTAAAGCACGGAACCACCAACAAGATGAAGCTCGTCCGGTACGCCTCCCCCCTCGCTGTCGCTCTCGAGGCGCCACGGCCACGCTGAGGTAGCGGGGATATGTCCTCACTGCCTTTTTTTGGTTTGCGCTTTGTGGTCTTCAGGTTCTTGATGAAACTCTCGAACGAGACGGTGACCATTGAATTGAAGAATGGCACCATCGTCCATGGCACGATCACTGGTGCGTTTGCATCTCACGCTGGAAATGATCGCACCGATTTCGTCTTACGTTGCGACGTGTATTTCTGTAGGTGTCGACATCAGCATGAACACCCACTTGAAGTCGGTGAAGATGACTGTCAAGAGCAAGAACCCCGTGACGTTGGACTCACTGAGCATCCGCGGCAACAACATCCGCTACTATATCCTGCCGGATTCGCTCAACCTCGACACGTTGCTGATCGATGACACCCCACGCGAGAAGGTCAAGGCAACGGCGTCGGCTGCCGGTGGACGAGGCCGCGGGCGTGGCCGTGGGCGTGGTCGTGGACGAGGCCGAGACTAAGCGTTTGGGTTTCCGCTCGTGTTGCCCCGCATTCTTCTCATACCAGCAGCTGCAGAAACCTCATACCGCGCCTAACACGATTGCAAGCCCTCGTAACGTCATGCTCGCCAAATCTAGGACAGATAGCTGGGATCGACTCAGTAGAAGGACTCAGATATGCCTTGAGGGACGTATGCTGGACGCCGAGCTCGAGTATTTTTCCATGATTAAATTAATGCTCCGATGAAGCCAACGGTGATGCTGCTGCACAACTCCATCCTGCCACTCTATGCAGAGCGTTAAGTTTGCTGGGGATTCTTCCATGCCAGCAGGGAGGCGAGCGTCATATCAAATACTAGTATTCAACGCCACATCCCGCAAAATCTGACGCAATTTCGTACTTAATCGGGAAGTTCCTGCCTGACCTGCCATAAGTTGTCATTTCGAATGGCCACGATGTCGACCAAGCGCAAGTCGGAGAATGCGGACGCTGGCGCAGCGGCGGACGGCGCGCCAAACGACGACGATGCCGCGAGTCGCTTCCTGGAAGACGCGCAGCGCCAAGTGGATTTCCTCTTCTCGCCAACCGTTGTGCTGCCGGGCGACGACGTCACTGATGTGCTCACCAAGACTACCAAGCATGTGCGCCTCGGTGAGTCCGCGACCATGATCGCTCATCCAGATCCACGGATGGTTTCTAACTTCCTGCGACTCTTATGAGCTTATAGGCGCCGGTCTGCGGCAAGTTGCTGACGATCGCATTGTGTGCACGAACGCTGGCGTGCTTAGGTATCGCCCGCCGAACCGCTACTGGCTCCAGTACGATCACAAACGAGTGAGTTTACGCGCGCTGTATGTCCCACCCATTGTCTGGAAGCTTGCACTCATTCATTCACATTTAATCCATAGTACAATGCAGCAGTCGATGACGGTGTCATTGGCGTTGTGACGGATCGTAATGCCGACTTTTATCGCGTCAACATTGGCGGAGCGTGAGTGCAATCTACTTTTTCTTCCTTGTGGATACATCAGATGCTGATGGTGTTGCTATTACCAGGTCGAGTGTCAGTCTTGGCTGCCTCGCGTTTGATGGCGCGACTAAGAGAAACCGCCCGACATTGCGCATCGGATCGCTCGTGTACGCCCGCGTTTTGAAGACGAGCGCTGGAGTTGAGCCAGAGCTGACTTGTGAAGGTGGGGTTCTGCAGTGATGCCCTTTACGAGCAATTTATGTTTTGCTGAATCTACCATGTCTCTCCATTCTAGCGCCGCCCAATGTAACCAAGAAGGACTGGATGACCGGCTTGGCAATCTACGGTGAGCTACTCGGCGGCTATGTGTTCAAGACGTCGATTCCACTCGCCAAGAAACTCTTGCAGGACGACAGCTACGTGCTTCAGGCTCTCGGCAAATCCGTCGCGTTTGAGATCGCGATTGGTTTGAACGGAGTGATTTGGGTCAACTCGCGGTCGACAAAGAACACGACGATCGTGACGAATGCGATTCTCAACTCGGAGGCCATGGGTGTGAGCGAGATCGACGTCATGGTCCAGCAGCTTATCGCCACGAGCAGCAACGACGTGTAGCTCAGCCACACAGCACCTTTCGCATTAGAAGAGATAAATACACGTCTACAGGAACCAGAACCAACTCATAACTACCACACCTTGTAAATGGATTTGTGGATATTTTGAGGAATGGATACGGTGAGCTCAAGTATTTTTGGTGCTGTGGTGGCTTACACAAAAGAGTCGTGGCGGTGTGGTCTGGCGCGGGAAGCTTGCCAGACAGTGTCATTGCTATCTCCGACTTATTCAGCGTGTGCGTCGGGTCCACGATGATGTCGATGAATGAGGACGCCAAGGGCATGATCGCCCAAGAAGAGCGCGAGCTGCGGCGCGTTTTTGACCACTTGGCGTCGTATCGCCAGAAGAGAAAGACGAACACTGCGATTTCGACAGCCAAAGAACGGCGCGTGCGACTTGAAGCCAGCAAGGCAAATCCAGATGTGTCGATGCTCGTGAATGACAAAGGCGTCAAGATGACGCGCGACGAAATGGAGGACGAGCTGCGTAAGGTCGACTTCAACCTGGAAAAGTACGTCGTCGAGTTGGGGGCGATCCAGAGCAATCCGAGCAAGCACATCAAGAACGAAGACCTCTACGGTGCCATCAAGGCGCTGGGCAAAGTGTGCTCGAAGAAAGAAATCAGCGACATGATCTGGGAGGCCGACGAGAACTTGGATGGCGTCGTCGACTGGGAGGAACTGCGCTCCATGTTCAACCGCAATCTCATGGACAAGACCGAGCTCGAGCCCGTGAACCTCTTCAACGTCGTCCAGTTTATGACGTACGACAAGAAAAATTGCGGTACGATCACGGCCGACGACACGATGGCGATTTTGTTTGCGCGCTATGGGCAGACGCAACTCGAGATGCGCATGAAGCAGCTCTTTGGTGACAGCGACGAGCTCTCATTCGTCAACTACCTCGACCGCGTGGGCAAGCAGCGACGACTGAATGCTGAGGCACGCGCCAAGAACTAGGCAGCGCGCGATCGAGCATGATCGGATTTGGATCCTGGTAATCCATAAAACACCCATCATAAATCGAACGGATGCATTTTTCTCAAGAGTTTCATTGCTGCTCCATTTACAGTACTACGGGTCCTTCCTGCCTTTTGTCTGAGGTCCATCCGCTCAATCCACATGGTCTAATGCGCATTGATGCGCACGTTGAATTGGGACAAACGACTTGCGCGGGCAGTCCAAATTGACGAGACGTGGGGGCCGAGCCGGTTGCTTAGCCGAGCGTGAGGCCCACGCCAAACTTGTGTGCGTCGCCCTCAAAATTCTTGGCGTCGACGTGGACGCTCGTCGTGAGCGTCACGTACGGGCGCACCTTCTGGATCGACGCGAGCGACACGAAACCCTCCGAGTCGATCTTGCCGGCGTAGGTCGTGTCAGCGTCGGCCTTGTAGCGGCCGCCAACGTTGAGCGTGTTGGCCGCCGACTTGAGGTCGTAGTCCAACACGGCCGCGTAGATCGTGTCCTTGGAGAGCTTGTGGTGGAACGACGCCTGGAGCGCACCAAAGTTCTTTTTGGTCACGAGCGACGTCGTAAAGTCGTGGCTGACGTAGCTCACGCCAACGTTGTGTTCCGTGAGCGCCGACTTGTCGACGTTGAACGCGACCTGGCCGCCAACGACAAAGCTGTCCTGCACAAACGCACCGGCGGCCTTGACCGTGTTGCCCACAAAGTCGGCCTCCGTGTTGAACGAAAACTTGTCTTGCTTGTACTCGGCACCGAGCACGCCGACCTGCTTGGCACTAGCGTGCTTGGCGACCGAGCCGTCCTCAAGCTTGAAGGTGAGGTTGAGGCCGTGCGTGAGCACGTTCGGGAGCTCGGCCTCGGTCACGAGTCGGCCCTGCGTGGTCACCTGGAGCTTCTTGAAGACGACGCCGCTGCCCGAGTGCGTGAAGCCACCGGCCACCTTGGCGAGGATCGACTTGTTGGCGTTGATCTGGCCCTCCGTGGTGAAGGTCACGCCGTTCGAGGCCTTGCTCTTGATCTTGAGCTTGCGCGAGTAGTCGTAGTCGTCGTTGAGGACGTCCTGCGCCGTCTTGGCCACGTCTTTGAAGAGCACCGCCACCATGGTTTTTCCGTTGCTTTTGATTTTGGTTCCTGCTTCCAGAATGACAAAGTCAAGCGAGACGCGGCGGTGCGATGGCCGCCCCACAAATCTTCCCACCCCCTCGTTTGCTGGATGAAAGTCGAAGGCCGTGTTTTCGAAAGAACGTAAAAAACGGCCTTCGTAAAAAGACAAAGTGGTAAATACCCCAACTCTCGGCACAAGTGGATTGCGTTTGGCAACAGCCGGAGCTGCTGGAGGGTGCGCTTTGGGTAGCGACCATATTCTACTGTGCTGAAAATGGCTGAAACGAACTTTTTGGCCATCACCGTGACCAAGTTCGATGTCAAAGACTGCTGTGGACCTGCCGCACAGACACGCAGAGAAGCGTTTTGCACACGGTTTTCACGCTTTCCATGCCAACATCCGGAGCATTACTGGTTGCACGTGGGCTCACCACCGTCTTGTCGGTTGCATGCCATGAGGGATGATGCCGACGCGGCATTGCCCAGACCAAGCAGGCGGTCTGCAGCCATCGCTTTTTAGTGGCTGAAGCGTATTCGCAAGTGCAAAACACCTCGTACCGGTAGTGATCCCTGGACCATGCCCATACGCGATGCGTCGTCGCTGTAGTGGAAGAGAGGCGCTTTGCTGGACGTGTCTCTGTGGCATGCTGCTCGATGATGAAGGCAGGCGGCGAAAACCGGCCATGTGTGACGTTGTGCGTTGGCCCGGCTTGCATTACGCCACCACCTGCAAGCCGGCGTTTCTGATTGGCCAGCAGGTTGAATCTGAGGAGATCATCGTACTTAGTCGGGTGTGGGTATTGGCGATGAGCTGGATCACTTCCCCTCTCTGCTCTTCCTGCCGCACGTGCCCCCCTCGTCGCTCCGCAAGCCCTCATTCGTGAATTCGCGACTCTCAAGACAGCAAGTGACAACGATGGTGGTGCTCTACAAGGATATTGCCAAGACGGCGGAGAACGTTCTCAAGGACGACTATGACTACTCGCGCAAGCTCAAGGTCAAGAGCAAGGCCTCAAACGGCGTGACCTTCACGACCGAGGGCGAGATGGGCAGCAACAAGTCGATTGTCGCCAAGCTCTCGGGTGCGTTCACGCACAACCAGAGTAATGTCGTCTTCAAGAAGCTCCAGGTCACGACCCACGGTCGCTTGGTCACGGAGGCTGAGTTGCCCAACGTGTTCACGCACGGTCTCAAGCTCACGGCCAAGATCGAGGACGGCTCGGTCGCTAAGAACGCCAGCGCCAAGCGCGTCGGTGTCTTTGGCTACGAGTACACCAAGGACAGCATTGCCGTGGACGGCCAGGCGGACGTCGGCCACAACACGCTGCGTCAGTCGATCGTGTACGGCATTGACAACGTGCTCATCGGTGCCCAGGCCGCGTTCAACTTGGACAAGTCGGCGGTTTCGGACCACAACGTTGCGCTGAGCTACAAAGGCGGTGACTTTGCGGCCACGCTCCAGACCAAGAAGAAGTTCAACGCTCTCTCGGGCTCGTTCTTCCACCGTCTCTCCAAGGACACGATCTATTCGGCCGTGTTTGACTATGACCTCAAGTCGGGCTCGAACCACCTTACCGTCGGTGGCCGCTTCCACGCCGACCACCTCACCACGTACGCTGGTAAGGTCGAGTCGGACGGCCACGTGTCGCTCGTGCTCATCCAGAAGATCCGTCCGTTCCTCTCGTTGACCACCAGCGCCCACATCGACGCCAAGAACTTTGACGGCGACGCCCACAAGTTTGGCATCGGCCTCACGATGGGTTAAAAAGGTCCTCTCTTTCTTTGTAGACAGGGGAACAGTTCCATCATGGTGTAGTGGCATCCGCCCACGCCCACGGCTCTACAGTGGCGCGTCAACGGATTGTAACATGTTCATTTTGCTCCATGCTCTTGAGGTGTCAGCGATAACCAAAACGTAGGATGGCTTCACAACCTGGGTCAGACTTTCCAAGTCACTTTGTGGGTTCACTTCGTGGGTTTCTTCAGTCTCACATCATTCGGTAATGGGTTCAACCCGCCATATCAAACCCGACCCGCCTCAATTCCTGGAAAGCGATCCGAGCAGACGCGGATTCGAACAACCACGGGAACATTCGACAAAAAGCCGAGCAGCCATGAGCGACACGGACCGCTTCGATGCGCTGCTGATGAACATGGCGCAGACACAGCGCGGCATCGAGCCGCTCCTGGAAACTGTCTTTTCCTTCTTGCGCCGCAAGACCGACTTCTTTTCGGGCGCAGCGCCGGCTGTGGTGGAGGAAACAGTGCTCAACGCCGTGCGCAAGCAGGCGGCGTTGGCCGAAAAGGACCAGTACGCCAAGAAGCAGGAGGAAGAGGCCAAGAGGAAGCAACGCGAACAGAAGAAGCGCGCAGAGGAAGAGGCTGAGCTGCAGAAACAGAAGTCGGCAGCGGCCGCGGCAAAGCCAAAGGCGACCGAGCCGGAGCCGACGCCGCGCTTCGAAGAGGTCACGGATGAACAGGCCGAGACCATCACGAAGAGTGCGACACCGCCGTCTCCAGCAAATGATGGTGATGAAGAAGAGAAGGAAGACGACACACCACGTACGTATCCTTCTGCATCGTTTGCTATGACTCAATGCTGCACTAACGTGAGTCAACTGTAGCTCCCGTTGGGAATGGCGGCCGCACGGATAAGTACGTGTGGACACAGACGCTGCAAGAGGCGCAGGCCAATTTCGCCGTACCCGACGGCACCAAGTCGCGTCAAGTGCACGTTGAGATCACGGCGTCTCGTCTCAAGGTCGGTCTCAAGGGAGAGCCGCCTTTTGTGGATGGCTTGCTGTTCAAGCGCGTCAAGCTGGACGACAGCTTTTGGACACTGGAGGATGGCAACCGCATTTGCGTGTACCTGCAAAAGGAGAACCAAATGGAGTGGTGGAAGACGATCATTCAGGGCGACGTCGAGATCAACACGCAAAAGGTGCAACCCGAAAACTCCAAGCTGGGCGACCTTGATGCAGACACGCGCCAAACCGTGGAGAAGATGATGTTTGACCAGCGACAGAAGGCACTTGGTTTGCCCACGAGCGACGACATGCAGAAGCAGGAAGTGCTCCAAAAGTTCATGAAGCAGCACCCGGAAATGGACTTTAGCAATGCCAAGATTAACTGATTGGCAATACATCTCCCACTTTTGTGGCTGCCCAGGCATCATGAGACCAAAATAAACAAAAAACCCCAAGCTATATCGTCTTCGCGGCTTGCGTTGCGTCTTAATCTCAAGCCACGGAACCATCTAGAAACCATGGCGCCACCGCCACGCCGCCAACAAGTGGCGATCGTGTTTGGGTACGACGGCGTCGAGTACAAGACGTCGACGGGCGAGGTAAATGGCCAAGGGAGCATTAATGGCCACGCCCGCGCTCGCTCCGATGACAACTTGAACAAGGAGTGCCACGTCGTCTTTGGTGAGCCTGGCAGAGAGAAGCGAGATTTCACGATCTCCAGTACACATGCCAATCCAACGGGTGAGATCCACAAGTACATGGCCAAGATCCCCAGCGACGCCAAGCACATGCTCGTGAAGACGTCGTTGTCGTACGGCACGGATCCTCCCAATTATACGACGTCCACGCAGGCGGCTACGCAATACAGCAAGGCAGCGGCCCAAGAGACCATCGCACTGCGGAACGAGATCCGGAATCGCACGGGCCCTCGCCCGACGCGCGGCATGTCGTACGACGATGAGATCGAGTATATTTCCGAGTGCAAGAGCCAATTCGAGAACAAGTACAAGGACCACAAGCCGTCGATCATGGCCGAGGCCGTCAAGCACGGTGCGTTGTTTTTTGTGGAGCGAGGGACGATGACCTCATTGATCTCAAATGACGTGTTCTGGTAGATCTACGCGCGACGCACTTTAGCCTTGGCCACGAAAAGCTCGAGTACAAGACCTCGAGTCACATCGAAAGACTCTCTGCGGACGACTTCACCAAGTACGCGACGCCGCAAACACTCCCGCACGACCTGCGCAAGTCGGCCGTCGAGATCTTGTAGATTGTCTATTTCAAAATGCATTTTATTCAAAGACGAGAAATTGCGCGTCAGGGTTTCTTCCTTCGACTACACGTTGAAGCTCTCCCCGCAACCGCAGCTGCCCTTGGCGTTCGGATTCTCAAAGACAAACTCCGACGAAATGGGCGTTGTCTTCAGAAATGGAAACCCGGATTAGTTTTGACGAGGAAAGGCACAAGGTAGCGAATATCTCATTTGACTCACCTGGAAGTCCATAGTTGTTCCAACGACGTGGAATAGTGCCTTAGGCTCGACAAACACCCGCACGCCTAAAACACAGTGTTCGTAAGCCAAACGAGAGTCTTTAAAATAGAGACTGAAGGCCAATCACGCACCGTGCTCGTTCACTTCCTCTTCCAGCTTCTCCTTCTTCTCTGCGTAGTTCATTGTGTACGAGAGACCATTGCAGCCCCGCGTGCGGACGCCCAGGCGGATCGCGACAGCGTCGGGTTTGCTGGAAAGCAACTCGCGGATGCGGTCGGCGGCGGCCTCTGTCTGTTGTTAGACGAAGCTCAGTCAGCAACGGCTCATCTCAAAACACAACCGTGCCATTGACTTACCAGCTTGAGAGGCGGCGGGAGTTCACGGCGACGGCGCGTCGGCGGCTGGTCCTTCACGGCCGCAGCGACGGTTAGGCAGCGGCGCTGCGACTGACAGCTTAGCCCACGGGCGACACGCAGCAGCGACGACACCATCGTAACCTCTCGTTAATTCTCGGACCTTCGCTTCGACTGACCGACAGCTCAACGAATTCGGAGACGACCAGAACAAGCCGGTGGTGAGGTCCAGCAGTTACGAACATAATTGAGGTTATCAACTCCATCTAGGTTCTGTTAGCAATCTTCTTATTGTTTTTAACGACCAAATATCTCATCTCGCAACGTCAGCAGCTCATCACGACGCTCACGAATGAAGTTCCGGAGGATCTCGCCTCCAAGCTGGAAGTTGCGCACCGACGCGACCTTCTCGCTTACTGCTTGCTTCCATTTTCCCACGAGAGAACTGGGATCGCTGCCTTGCTCCCTCGCGATAACAGCGAGCAGGTCCACGGACGGAATCCACTCAAACACTCCCTCTGGGTCGAACGTTCGAGGGCCGAGCTCCTGGTGTGCTGGTTGTTCTGTCTCTTCTCGATGCGGCCCCTCAGCCTCCTGTGGCTGCGGCGCATCAAGAAGACCATTATTCGCCGGTGCTGCTTCGTTCGCAGTCTTGGAGATGACGCTGTTCGCAGGCTTAACATCCGCCTCGAACAAATCCGCACGATCGTCAGCGAGAACATTTTCTGGTGGGCTTTCCGTGTTCACCGGTAGCTTTTCTCCCCACCATTTCAGGCGTAGGTACTGCCCCACTGCGTCTACGCGATCATCGGACAACACTGCGTCGTATACGAGCACTTCGGCAATGCGTCCGTGGAAGGCGTTTGTGTCACACACACTATTGACGTTGCCCAAGCTGAGCGCGGCGTTGCCGGACACACGAACCACGGACGTGCCCTCTTCAGTCTGCTTCGGACTCCACGCGAGTCCATTCATTTTGATCTCTACATTGTGGCGATGGAGGCGATACGTCACCATCAGGAGCTGGCCATTACTCGCGACAGAGTTGCCTTCCACCAGTCCAGCGGCAGTGAAGAATCCGGGCTTGCCACCGTGGAGCAGAAACTGCCCGTTGGGAGCATTTCCAAAGAACTTTTGGGCGCTGTACGTGTCACCGAGCTATCCACATACGCAAAATCCGTCAATGCTCAAGACTCCCTCGTGGATCATGCCGGCGACTCCACACGAACCTCGATTCGAGTAGGAGACAGAACAAAGAACAGTGTCATCATCTCGTGCACCATGAACCCACTCGTGTGCGCCATCCCACAGGAAAATGCAACCGTCGGCAGTTTGTGTACCGATGCCGGTTGCAAAACTGGTCGTATGCGGCCATCGACCGGTTGAAACACGACAGGCTCGAGTTGGCCTCGAGAGACGCTCTTCCACCTGCACGACATCGCACGTTGAATCAGTGACCCGCTTACTCTCGATGACTTGTTGGTTCACACAATTGAACACCGTACGATGTCACTTCGCACCCCGTGCCCAGTGCTTCACACTCGACAGCGTTTTCTACCTCAACGCCGTTATCGGCCTTGAGCCATGTCACCAAATTCTCCTCCAGACCTGCATCTCGAAAGCCAAGAAGTCGACCGTGTCAGCTGATTAGACGCAGGGTGGGAGAATCAGCAAAAATATAATTTTCACCTTCCTCTCCAGGCAGATCTGGGTGCTCTGTCTGAGAATCCTGGAGCTTCTTCTCAACTCTATCGTTGAGCGGCACGGAGGGATCGTGTTGCTTTTGTTCGCCGTCATCGTCGAATGGACTTGGTGATGCACTATGAGGGTCAACTGACGTCTGGTCTTGCTCCTGTTTCTTTATGATTGCGACTGCAGGTATGGGCTCTTCCACCGGGAGTGCTGACCGGGTTTTCTCCATTCCCTTCATTCGACGTAGCACTTCCTCCATACTCTGCGACCGCACGGCAGACACCAAGGGTGTCGCCGTCTCAGACTCGGTTGGGGGCAGAGCAGTGGTTTCCTGCGGCCGCATAGCCTCGACCTCTTTGCCTGCTGGCGGAAGCGTCTCGAGTGGGTCACCCATCGCTTGAACGGCCTGAGTACTAGTTGACGCCTCGCTGACAATGTGGGGATCAGCTCCGAGCGCTGGGTGGGGTGACTCGACCGCCGGTGGTTGCGTGGTCCCCGCGAGGACTTTGATTCTCGACTCGTCGTCGGCTCGAAGACGAGGCTTTTCGTGCTGTGTCGGCGAGACGACAGGCAGCGCGGAGGTCGTTGGGTTCACCAGCGTCGAGTCGGCAGGCGCCAGGGGCTGTTCGTTGTTGTTCACAGGTTCGTCGTTTGTGTCTGCGTCGTCATCGTCGTGATGCGGCAGCTCCAGCAGCGACACGTCGCCCTGCTTGAGAGCCTTTTCCACGATCCCGGTTGTCGATGCCGATGGAAAGTACCAGGCACACGCGACGATGAATCCGACGATCGCGACGATGTTGAGCAAGAGGAAGCACCTTGTCAATTCAGAGAGACCACGAGGGGTTAAACGTGAGGACCCAAGGTGTCTGGACTGCACAAGATGCCAACTTACCCGAGCCAGCCTCTTGCCGGCAAGAGTCGCCGCCGCGGCACCGGCGGACGGGGAGGTTCACGACGGAGGCGTTTGTCCATTTTTGAGTTGGTGTCTTCTGCACCATCATCATCAACATTCATGGGCACGACTTCACCGCGGCCGCGGCTCATCTTGGTGCGAGCGCCCCAGATCTCCATGGTGACACCTCACCCACAATGGATGCGCCGAAAAGTAGTCCAGTGTGTCGCCGTTTGATTAGACCCCACCCCTGCAACCACTTGCCGTTTCCACCCCAGCTCCAGCTATTTTGGACCATCTCGCAACCGCCACGACAGGCAGTCGGTGTGAATGAGGAAAATCACTCTCAAGTGGGGAAGACGAAGTCTGGAGAATTACAATTGTGGATACTTCACGCAAGCCTCGTGTGTTGGATTGGATACACAGAATCCAAGGGCAATGTGAAACCCGCACTATTGTTACCTTTGAAGGCTTGCGTACGTGACTCAGGTTCTCGTCCAGTCTCGCTTAAGCGTCGATCTGTATGGGCAGAAAAGTGAGCGGTTGCCTCCATCACAGTCCCCTGTTTATGCAACGCAGCACGAGACTTGGAGAATTTCCCACCGGCAAACAACGTACAGCACTAATTTTTCGTTCTTTCATTCCGCCGCGACTTTGCATCGAAGCCGTTCTGTTGGGTCTGCAGTCGCCGACCGGAGGCGGGTACTTACTTCTACTGCGCCCTGCGATATCTTTAGTATGGGTCAGTCTCGTTCAGCCACTTGTCGAGACCTCGCATTGGCTTGGCCAGCTTCACGGCCTTCTTGTGCTCGGCAATCTTCGTCGGCATATTGGCCAGCGCCGCCTGGACCTTCTTGACGCGGTCGAATTCGTTGCGCTGGTTGAGGTGGCCCTTGGGCGGACGCATGACGTGGTGCTTCTGCGGTGCGTCCCACGTCTCGAGCCAGCCGCCCTCGCCTTCGACCCACTCGCCCACTCGGCCGTTCTTCACAGCGTGCTTCTTCACCATCGCGATCTTGCGACGCGGCAGCAGCGGTTGCTTCCATTTACCGTCCACCATCTGCGGCTTCATGGCCGCCTCGGCCTCCACCGCCGTCATGCGCAGGAAGCGCCCGAGCGTCGCCATACTGATTGAGTTGCTTCGTGGGGTCGCTTGAGTTTCGTCGTCTGCCATCCACAGCCGACCACAATTCGATCGGCACTATAAGTATTCTATCCAATCATGTAATCCCCAGGTACATTATTTTGACGAATCAGAATGGATGTATATCGTATCTAGCGGAAGTCATATAGTGCTCTTAAGGAGGAACGTTTTGGCGCGATGCGGGCCGACACCAAGAAAGGAACCGCAAGCGATGAACGTCGCGCCGGGACCCGTCAACGCGGCCATGGGCGTGCCCATGCAGATGCAGCCACCCAACAGAGCGTACACGACCAAACCCGTGGGCCAGGAAGACTCCGAGCCGAAGACGATCTCCGCCGAGCAGATCCAGGTGCGTTGACGGGAGTGAGACTCGATAGACGTGATGGTCGTTTGATGTACGAACTTTGTGAGCGAGCAGGCCATGCTGGACGAGAACTCGAACCTCATCGTGGAGATCATCACGCTCAACAATCAGATCAAGCAAGCCAAGGGCACGGGCCAGCAAGGTGATGTCATGGAGAAGCTCGACAAGAAGCGGAAAAAGCTCAACAAGAACCTCATGACGCTCGCCAAGTGGGCCGACGAATCGTCGGACCAGCCGCCGCGGCCGCCCCCGCAAGCGTACTATGTACCACCACAGCAGCAATACGCTCCACGCGGTATGGCAATGAACCCCATGGACATGGCGCCGCAAATGGGCATGGGTCACCCGCAGCAGATGCAGATGGCGCCGCGGTATAATCAAGCGCAGATGCAGGCGATGGCGCAGGCCCAGTACCGCGCGCACATGTCGGGCATGGGCGGCCACGCCGGGTATGGAAACATGCCCGCAGCGGCGCCGCGGTACCACGACCCGAACATGGCGTACGGCAACATGGCACCGGTCATGCGTCCAATGGGCATGGGGATGCCACCGGGTTACGGTGGTGGACCACCGATGGGGTACGCCATGCCCCCACAGCAGCATGGGTACGGTATGATGGCTCCTCAGCAGGTCATGCCGCGCATGAACGTCGCACCCGATGCAGGTGCAGTGAACGCCGCTGGTGGTATGCCGAATCCCGACCCAGCGCGGTCGAGCAACTAAACCGTCCAATTTACATTTTGAGCATTTTTCATAGGGGTACGATGTGGTTACGCTGTTCAGTGTACCCCATGTTTAAAACGTGCTGATAAGGCCCTGCCGAATGGTTGTGCCAGGGGCATCCCAGTCAAAATAAATTTGGCGGGAACCCAAAATGACCCGACAACCGCGGCGCGCAATTGCACGCCACCGTCCCGCCACGTCCCCGCGCGACGATTACGAGCAGCGGACGATGCGTGGAAGCGCCAGCGTGGCATGCGACGGCTCGGCGCTGGCGCTGGTGGGCGGCGCCAGTGGTGGGGACATGGAGATGGAGGGGCGCGCGCGGGCAGAGGAGGAGGACGCGCCCGAGGCGATTGACACGGACGAGGACGATGCCGAGTTTGAGGAGCGCGCGCATTGGGGGCGCCGCCGTGCTGGAGCAAAGAAGAACGGAGCCAAGCCCACAAAGAAGAAGGAGGATAAGAGCCAACCGAAAATCAATTTGTTTTGCGTCGTACAAGCGAGCGCCGAGAAGAAAGCGGCGTCGACCGAGGGCCATGGCGAGACGCCAGCGCCACCATTAGCCGAGACGCAGGAGTTGCCGATCGAGGCAGTTGCAACAGCAGAGGGTGCGAATGTCTTGCGCGTGCAAGTGCAAGAAATAGAAGAGGACGGCAACGGCGGCAGCTCTGTTGTCGAAGTGGTGATGCAGACCGTGTGTACTCCGTCTGGAGTCTCTGCTGCGTCTCCGATCGACATGGTGTCTCCGCTAAAGAGGACTGTGACTGCGACTACATCAACGGCGTCTTCTCCCGAAGTGGTCTTGCTGTCGCCCACGATGCTCTCTGGCCGCCCCAAGCGCCAGGCCGTGCTAAGGGCCGAGCACGCACAGCTCCAACAAACCAGCAACGACGAGCTCTTCACGACACCGCCTGCGGGACCGTCCTCAAAGAAGAATTCGTCGGCCACGAATAAAGCCACTCTTGACGGCGAGCCAGAGCGGAAAGCCACGTCGAACGGATCGACCGGGAACGGCTCGCTCTGTGGTGGGTTGTCCAACAGCGGACGCAAGCGCAAGCTCGAGATGGCTGCCGGCGAGAAGAAACCGTCGACCGCTCCACAGACAAAGGCACCAAGCAAGGCGCGACCCAGTGTGTTCTTTTTGACCGAAGAGCAGAAAAAGCAAGTGATCGAGATTGAGGCGGTCGCATTGTTCAAGGAACAACTGCGCGCGCAACGCGAGCGCGACCTCGTCTTCTTTGGTAGCAACACCCGCGACGCCACGGAAAATAACCCGTTCTTTAAGGCTCGAGCATTTCAAAAGGTCATTGATGTTGACGCGCCCGAAGTCATTGACGTGCTGGACTCGCCCGAGCCGACAAAGCCACGCAAGTCACGATGGACCAAGGAGCTGCCCACGTTCCCACTGGTGCAGCATATCCAATGTGAAACTACGAACGAAGAGGACGACACCAGTGCGAGCGAGACGACATTATTACCTCAAAAGAAATCTCGACCAGAGCCAGAGGCAGTCGTCGTTGTGGACGACAACGGCGATGAGGATATGGAGTCGCAAGGCCCGAGCGGCGCGAAACGACTTATTCCAGACGAAGCTGACGCGCAGATCCCCTTTGACGATGCGTTCTGGTTGCTGTCGGCCACACGCAGCTCCAATACCGAGGAAGACTTTTTGCGTTCAGGCGATTTCTCCACCGACGAGCTAATTGAAAAAGTGGCCGAGAGGTACGGTGTCAAAGAGAAGCGCGTGCGCAAGACGCTTGAGGCGCTCGAGTCGGCCCGCACCAAGCGTCAGGAAAAGGCACTAAACCTCAGTCTCGTGGACAAGTACTTGCCCGTGCAGACCGCCGGTATGATTGGCAACAACGTGCCGCTCAAGAAACTCACGGCTTGGCTGAGCGCGTGGAAGAATGGTGGGATCAATACCGATCGCGACCGCAACTACGACGACTCGCTTTTTGCGTTTGAAGGCGACGATAGCGAGGAAGACGAGGATGGTACGCAATTGTACCGACTATTCATCCTGAAGGGGGACGTCGGCGCGGGCAAATCCGCTGCTGTGTATGCGTGCGCCGAAGAGCTCGGGTACGAGATCATCGAGATTAACGCCGGACAGCTGCGAACTGGCAAGGCCGTCGTGGATATTGCAGGCGAGGCGACCCAGTCAACGCGGGTTCTTCATGGTGGCGGCCCCGTGAATGATAAACAGACCAAGAAGAAGAAAAAGTCGAAGAAGCGGCGAACAGAGGGCGAGGCCGCCAAGCTTTCGCATTTGTCGCTGGTGCTGTTTGAAGACGTACGTTTCTTGGTCATTGGGTTCTTGCAGCGCATTCTCTAACAATTTGATGCGTGGTGCAGGTCGATCTTGTGTTTGAAGAGGACAAAGGCTTCCTCTCGACGCTCGGCTCGATCGCCAAGCACTCCAAGTGTCCCATCGTTGTCACGTGTCGCCACCTGCCCGACAACTTTCCGACGACGCCACCGGCAATCTCCGAGCGGCTCACGCGCCCAACGACGCGGGAGTTCATGGCGTGGATATCGCTAGTCGCATACCTCGAAGGCATCGCACTTTCCCACGGGCTGGCCTCACGTCTAGCGGAGTTGTTTGAGTGTGACATTCGCCGCACTCTGCAGTTCATTCAGACGTACCGCCACCGCCTTGGTCTGCACGAAAATCCTCATGGTGCGTCACTTGAGTGGAAACAGCGAAGTCCCGAGCCAGAGGTCGACGCGGTCGTTAGGGCCGATGCCGACGCGCCCATCGCCATCACTGATTCGCAAGAGGATGAAGCGCTTGAATCAGTTGGCCAACGTGTGCCGGCGTGGTCGCGGTCCACGCTTCGCTCGTTCGATCTGCTAAGCAGCAATTTCCTGCCACTGCTGGGCGGCTCTATGTGCGAGAGCGTCTCGACAAAGGCAGCGACCGAATCGTGGACTCGTGACGATAAGCTGCGCCACGTCGATTGTCTAGACGATCTCTGGAGCGTGCTGGACGGTGTGTCGCAGGCCGACGAGTGGGAGTCCGTCGTGGCGAAAGTCCATCGAGCAGTACGTGTCCACACACACGACATCCTCTTGAAATGGCTAACTCACTGGCTCCGTACTAATTCTCCCTCTTCCTTCAGAACGCCGGCAACGACGAGGAAGGCGCCGACTTTTTCCACGCCGAAGCTCTCACTCGACTCACTCTGGACGTGCGCATGCTCAGTCTCTCGAGCTTTATAGGAAGACGCGCGCGTAGGCCGGACATGCTGTCGCTTCAAGCGTGCTCGCTCGTCGATGGTGTCGATCGCGCACTGCAAGCATCACGTGACGACTGTGACCGGTAAGTGTGGAGGTGCGATGGCACGAGCATTTTACCGCCCTAGGCTGACGGTCCTCCTTGTCTCTCTCGCCCACAGCACTAAGAAGGCCACGCGGCTGGCGACGCTCAAGGCCAAGTTGGATCTGCCCTCCATCGCCAAGGGCAGTGAGCGCGTCGGTGCGCGGTTCTGCTTGGATTACGTACCGTTGGTCGCGCGCATCGTTGAGAACAGCGAGCCGTTCCAAGAGAGCCGCCGCCGCGCGTCGCGCCGCAACCACTACTTGGGCGAGGTGCTGCTCGACATGTCGGCGATCGACGACCTGTGCACTCTCCAGGCATGTTTCGTAGCGACACACGTTGGAGAAGATGATGGAGACGAGATCGTGCCGCAGTCGGCGTCGTCGCCGCTCGCAACGCTTGTCGACACGACGACAAGCGTTGCGAGCGGCGACGACGCCGACTGATGAGAGATACAAAGAGCACGAACAACAAAGCGCTCTTTTGTATGCAAAATAATCCCCCACAGTTCCAATGGAACATCTACTCGGTCGTCTTCTTGCCGCTGCGCTTGGTGGTGGTGCCGCCGCCGCCGCTGACCGCGAGACCTTTACGCTCAGCCTTGGTCTTGACAATGTGGCTGAGTTGCGAGTGGAATGTAGCCTGCGCGCTGGACGAGATCTAAGAAGTAAAAGTACAGGCGAGTCGTCCGTGAGTTTGTGTATAGAGATATGCACCTGCCTCTACGCCACGCACCACGACGCTATACTTGGTCTTGTGGTGGTTGTTGCCGTACTTGGCCGCGCGGAAGAGCAGCACGTTGGCGTCAATGGACGCTGTCGCCTTTGCGTCCTTGGGAAACACACGCGCCGTCGGCACGCTCTTGCAGGAGATCGCGACCGTGCCCTTGCGGTTGAGCGCCTGCGGGGCGTCGTAGAGCGCGGCGACGCGCGTCAAGAACTCGTCCACCGTCACGCGCATGGGTGCCGACTTTTGTAGTTGTGTGGGGGAAGATGGAGGAAAGGATATATTACAGATATAGACCCAGGAAACGACGAAAATGACCACTTGGAGTCATCTCCTATGGATACCTATGGCGTTTTTCACTCGAGGATGGCAACGTCAAAGTAGTCACCTGACTGGAAGCGGAGACTATCGAGCGTCTTGTCCTCCTCTGCGGTCTTGCGCCGGTTCGCGTACACCCAGCCGGCCTTGCGGAAGACCCATCTGAGGAGAGCAGTGCCAATCAAATCAAGTCCACGCCGTCAGTGCCTCACAGCCTCACTGCCTCATGGATCTTAAACCACGGGCTTACTTACCTGCCGTTGCGCTCCTGCGTGACGACCGAGAAGCCCATGCGCGCATACACTTTGCGCGCGTCGGCGTTGGCCTCCATGACGAGATCCGCAAGCTCACGAAGCGTGGCGTCGGGCCTACAGACAAAAGAACATGGACTGAGTGCAATGGGCTCCCATGTCTATTGATCGAGCCAAGTCGTACCACGTGTAGATGTGGAGCTCGTTCGGCATGGGGCGATCGTTCAACTGCTCGTAGGCTTCGCGTCTACCCAAGCACAATATCCACCCACGTCAGTCCAACAGAACTACACCCCTCGCGTCGGTTGCCGCGCACGCACTTGTTGTGCGAGCCCACATTGCAGAACACTCGCAATAGAAATGGACAGTGCCTCTCGCGGTCGATCACGACCGCCGCCGTCGCCGCCGCTGGTCCTGTCGTCGCCGGCGTCACGCCCATCTTTGCGTGCTTTGCGCTTTTTGTTCCAAAGTTGAACAAAACCTTCGTTAGAAGATACTGCTGGCATTTATTTCGTAAAAAAGGATTGGTACCCACCGCAGTTTTTGTGGTCACCCAGCAAGAAGACGGCATCCTCGCACCCACCATGGCCGCCAAGAACGTCGTGCGCTTCCTCAAGTCGGCGAAGATCTCGTTCTCATCGGCCGATAGAAACGCCACGGGCGCGTGGTACGTACGCACACGCAGCTGCGAGCGCAGGAGCGGTTGGGGTGCTGATTAGAGTTGGTTCATGATGCAGCGAGTTTTACCGTCAGATGGTCGCCGAAAAGGTGGGGGGCAGAAGTGGATCATTTCGCGAGACATCTCTACGTGATCGACTAATGATATACATTCGCTTGACGTGAAAGACCAAGGCCGTGAACCCCAAGTCGGAGGTGTCGTACACCACGACGCGCATTGGATCGCCGCCGCTGCTCAAGCTCGAATTCAGTGAGTCGATATGGATTGGCGATGAGTGCGTGGGACTCGTCTAACGCGCTCATAATGTGTGTGTGCACAGTCGACGGCTCCAAGCAGGACATGGAAGTAGGAGGCAAGAACGTGCGCGAGATCTTTGACGACCTGGACCTCTTCTGCTCCCAGATCGAGTCCAAGTACGAGGAGCAGGGCAAGAGCATTGACTAGAGACCACACCACAATTTGCCCCCCATCCAGCGAAATATGAACGGAGAAACCCCTCGATTATGGTTGTACTGTCGTTTGTGAGTAGTGTACAAATGAGCCCCACTAGGTTGCCCATAATCGTCTCGCAAAAAGGTGCTCTCATTATTGTGGATCGATGAGGGCGATCTCCGCTCTAATCTTGTCCGACCAGTCAGCGTCGGTGGAGAGGAGTCGGAGCTGGTCACCACGCTCCAAGGAGAACTTGAGCATGTTCTCTCGACAAGTGCGACTGCAACCTGAATGATTGGATAGATTATTAAGACAAGGCGTGAGAGATAGCGACGGCCATGGATCTCAGTTTAAGTCTACTAGTACACTCACCACAGACGCGCACGATGCGGAAGCGCACTTCCTGGGCCTGGAATTCTGTGACAAAGACCAACGACGTCTCGACCAGCTTGATTTGGTCTCGCGCACAACGAATGGCGATCAAGTGGCTGATGGGATTGTAGTAGAGCACTGCGCAGCGATGCAGAGTCAGGAAATTGCGTCCGTCTCACATTGTTGTCCGTGCCCAACGAACTGTACCTTGGAAGGCGTACTGCAGCATGCCAACGCCATAGTCGCCATAGCTGCGCGAAATGGACTCTCTGATGAGACTCGCAATGTCCTCTTTTTGCAGCGTCAGTTTGCGCGCTTGCGGCGGCGCGCTCACCTCTGCGATGAGGTACCGTGTCTTGAGTCGCACCATTTTCAAATGGCTGGATTTGCACCGCTTCGGTGTCCAATCCATAACGGATACGAACCCGCTACGAACCAACCAAAAATGAGGCGTTGGCTCCAACCACATTCCGACCAACAGCAACAAGCGCAACAATGGCGATGACGACTCTCCACGGCGCCTTCGCCATGCCCGGCCAACGGCTCGCGGTGCTGCAGCCCTGGCGCGCGGGCGTTGGCACCTACGTACGGGATGGCGCCATCTACGCCTCCATCGCTGGCGCGTGCGAGGTCAGCGCCGCCCAAGAAGTGAGCGTCGCGCGCACCAACAAGGTCGTGGGCTCGGCGCAGGTGCTGCGCCTGGGCGACGTCGTCATCTGCAAGGTCACCAAGGTCACGTCACGGCAAGTGCTCGTGGATATTGTGTGCGTGCGCGATGTCGTGTTGCAAGAGTCGTTTCCCGGCACGATCCGCATTGAGGACGTGCGGCACCACGACGTCGACAAGCTCGTGGTCGAAGCGCTCTTCTCGCCGGGCATGCTGGTCAAGGCGGCCGTGCTCTCGTACGGCGACACGCGGTCGTACTTTTTGTCGACTGCACGACCAGGACTGGGCGTCGTGCGCGCCGTGCAGCAGAGAGACGACGGTGGAGATGTGGACATGCAATAGATTGGATTTTCGGTCTGCATCTTTTTGTGGACATTGGAACACTGGCCCGTGCGTGCCACTCCTCCTCTACTCCTCAATGATCTCAAACCGCTGGAACGGCTTTTGTTCTTTTTCCTCTTCTTCTTCTTCGTCGTCGTTGCCTTCAGTGCGATCGATGCCGACAGGAGCGTTCGCATCGTCGTCTTCGTCGTCCTCTTCAATGATCTCGAACCGCTTGAACGGTTTCTCCGTCTCGAAAGTCGTTCGCGGCTGATGCACTGGTGCCTTCTTCACAAGAGACGCCACCGTGTGTGTGACCTGGTTGTCGCTGCCGATGGTCACTGTGCCATCGACTTCTTTCCACTTGGCGATCGTCTTTTTCAGCAGCTTTTCGACCTCGACGTTGCCCGGCTCCAACCTTAGCGAATGCTCAAAGTCCTCGATGGCCTCGGCGTACTTGCCGCGACGGAACCGCGTCATGCCTCGGCGCCGCCACGCCTTGCAGTACAACGGATCCAGTAGAATTGCGCGCGCGCAGTCGCCTTCGGCTTGCGCAAAGTTCTTTAAGCGCAAATGTGCGGCCGCACGGTTCGCGTACAGCACAGCGTCACCGTCGTAAAAGGCAATGCTGCGCGTGTAGTACAGCAACGCCTCGTCGTTCTCGTTGGCGCGGAAGCTGTCGTTGCCCTTTTCTTTTTCGACACGTGCGAGCACTTTGCGCTCCGCGTCAGACATGGCCTCTAGGTCTATGTACGCCGGCAGCGACGCCAGCTCCTTCTTGCGGTCGAGTTCACGCTTCTCGTGCTTCTCACGCTGGAGACGCACGCGGTCCTTTGACCGTTGCTCCGACTCGTCTAACTCGCCCATGGCCTTGTCAACATCGTATTTCTCCCACGCGCGAAAGTCGTAGGCTGGGATCGCCTTCTTCTTCTGCGTGGGCGCGGTCGTCACTTCAGTGATGAGAGGTTTCGCCTTGGGCGTGTGCACAATAAGTGCGGGAGTCTGCTGACCACGCACGGGAGGTAATTGGCGTCCACTGCTGCTAGTGTTATGGGCCTGTAGAGCCTTGTGGATCTCGTCCGCCTGAGCTGTCCACGAAGAAAGCTTTTTCTTCTCCGAGGCCAGCTCGTTGTCTGATGGACCCGAGCGCATGGACTCGATCTTCTTACGCTCTTTCGCCGGAAGCACAGCGAGAATGCGATTCTGTGTCGCCTGCTCTAGCTGCGGATATCGCCCTTCCTTGCCCGACCGTAGCATCGCGAGGATGCCCTTGAGTTCGTCCAGATCGGCGCATTTGGCCACGTACCCATAGTCGAGCATGTCGACATCAATGCGCTTCTGCTTGCGGTTGTGGAGCGAGAAGTAGTCGACTTCTGGTGAGCCGTCGTACGCGACTCCGGTCGTCATATCTGTCTGCGTTGGGGAATTGGGAACTGACGCGTCACTCGTGAGGTCGCTTTTGGAATGTGGAAGGTATGGCACCCCACTCCTTTTCGACGCGATGGGTGCAAGATGCGCGACTCTTCAGTTGAAACGAGGGACAGCAATTCCTTGTCTCTGAGTTACCTGGGTATAATGCCAAACACAGTGCTGATACCAACACAGCCAAATAGAAAAGCAAGAATGATGGTCGGCCTATGTTGAAGATTCTCGTTCTGTTGCACTAGCAACCAATACTTTTGGCGCGAGACGGAAACACACGCAACAATTGACATGCTGCCTCGTGACCGTTTCGCGTTGTGGTGTCGAAGCATCATAAGCACTGTGGACTGGAGCTGTGTCTTCAAGCCGCAGGGAGGATGCGCGAGCTCACTCGGGCCACGGGCTGTTGTGTCGGACAAAGTCGTTGACGGAGAGTTTACCGTTCGTCCTGGCAAGAATGTCGGCGCCATCACGCACCAGCATATCCACAATCTCATCGTAGTCGCGAATCACCTGCGACCGGTCGATGCCGGAGCCGCTGGGGAAGTTTGGATGGGCCCCGCGGCGAGTCACTTCGCGCCAAAGTGCAGGGCCGTGGTGCCACCACAGTCGAACTACGGTGGATCCGGACGCGTTAGCTTGGTCGGCATCGACACCATAGCGTAAGAGACGTTTAACCATTTTGAGATCATCGCGCTCGGCCACTGCAATGCTGGACCGAGTTGTGGGTCTGGTGCGTTCACATTGGCACCAACCGCGCGGCGAGCTTCGACGACATTTCGGTGTCGGGGCGAGACGGTGTCTCTGTGCGGGCCGACAACTAAGTGCGCGGTGTGTCCGTTGCAATATGTTGCCGTTTCACGATGGTCACGCTGGCGCTGTTCGCTAGAAGAGCACGCATGATAGGTCAATTGCCGAATGCACTGGCGACATGAAATTGGGTGTCGCCAAAGGTCGTCTACCTTTTCCACGGCGGCGCCGGCCGCGAGCAATAGCCTGACTGGCCGCGAGTAGCACTGCAACGACGTTGGCAGATCGCGGCGAGTCACAGTGACCTCCTGTTATAAAAAGTGCTGGTAAGCTGGCATTTGCACAGATCACGTTAATTATGGATGAATTCAAACGTATCATAGTTCCATAACACGGTATATGCACGTCTCTCACGGCTATGCATGATCAACAGAGTATCCTTCTTTTGCTACATACTTCTGATAGAGACGGGACACCAGTTCCTCTGGCGGCAAAAACCTGGGTTTTGTGCGCAAAACCAGACTGTTGCACGACATTAACGCACAAACAAGACATTATTGATGTCCACTAAACCAAGGATCAAGAATGATGGTTGGCTGCGTTGAAGTTTCTGGTCCCGTTTTGGGACTGACCTCGTTTACCGCCAGCATTTCTTACGCGAGACGAAAATGGATGCAGTCAGCGGCACTCTCCAAGCGAGCACGGCGTATAGTATGAGTGCTGCGACTGGAGCTGCTTCTTCGAGCCGTGGCGAGAACACGCGAGGGGGCGGCACGCATCCAACGCTCACACATGAGGACAGTACGCTTGCCATCACGGACGACGACGTACGTTTCCTCGTCATGCCATTTGAAACTGCTACAAGAATACGAATACGTTTGGCTCACGCGAGGGCCACTTTGCACAACAAGCAGTTCTTTGATGCGCAGGAAAGCGTAGAGGCGGAGGCATCTCGCCTAGCAGGTTGGTACCTTCCACAGAACCAACGCACGTTGAATGAACCGGTTTATAGATTCATTTGTTCTTGCTGTGTGTAGTTTCCAAGAATGAACGCACAAAGCGCTCGGAACGAAGCATAGTCGGTGCTGCTAGTAGAGCCCACAGAAGTGGTCGTTCCAGTGGCTCATCGAAGGAGTCCGAAGGGAGCAATGCGTCCAACGAAGAAAAGTATGTCGTTCGGAACAAGGACACTGGAGAGGTCTACGACATTCGTGCGCTTGCACACGGCGCTGTCGAATCGTACACGATATTCCCGGGAGATTTACAAGCGCCTACGACAGATACCGTAGCAGCCGACGAAGAGGTACTTTCGTTCATCTACCCACTGGCTGGCTTCCACTGCTCTGATCAGGACTATATGAATCATACATAGATCAAGCGCACCAAACCACGACGACCTTCATTGACAAAGCTGAAAATGAAGCTCCACCTCAAGAGCAAACCCAAAGAAGTATCCAAGCGGAACCACGTTCCAGTGTTCACGACGAAGAAAGATCGACGAGACATTGACGACCTGTGTATGGCGCAGTCCATCGCCAAACACACGGGTACGATCTGGAGCATGAAGTTCAGCCACGACGGCGCACGGCTCGCCTCTGGAGGTCAAGATGCAATCTTGCGGGTGTGGAAAGTTGCCATCAGTTCCAATGAGGACAGCGGCTCGTTAGAGCGCCTGGAGAACGGTGAGAAACGTATCATCGAACCAGACCCGGAACAATCATACCAGGTTCGTTGGATACCCTGCAGCCCTCGCCGAAGCCACACAGTCTAAGTGCTCGTATTTTGAAACCAGGGCCACACGATGCCAATTGTCGACGTATCATGGAGCCGCAGTAATTTTATCTTGTCTGCATCGATGGACAAGGTGCGAGCAGGCAGTCTGGACGTTCGCCTTTGGAATGGCGTCGCTGAAGCATTGTATTGTATTTCTTTAGACCGTCCGGCTGTGGCATATTTCCCGAAGCGACTGTCTCCACGTCTTTCAACACCCAGACAGCGTGCCAGCAGTGGACTTCCATCCCAAGGTTTGTCGCATTAACAATCACCGTGGTGGATTTGGTCGATGTCTGACCCTTCCGTGATGTGGCAGGAGGACCGCTACTTCGTCTCGGGCTGTTTTGATAACAAGGCGCGTGTGTGGGATATCCCAGAAGGCTGCGTCGTTTCTTACGTGCAAACGCCCGCCATGATCACAGCGGCGAGTTTCAACCCGAGCGGCACGCGCGCGATCGTCGGACTGCTCAATGGGCAGTGCATCTTCTACCAAGTCAACTCTCATCAGCAAATGACCTACTACACGCAGATCGAGTGTCGAAACAGCCGAGGCCCGATGAAGAAAGGACGCAAGGTGACTGGCATCGAGTTTGACCCCGAGGGTAAGTACTTTCTCGTGAGCACCAACGACTCGCGCATGCGACTCTACTCGGTCGACAACTACTCGCGGATATGCAAGTACAAGGGGCTAGTGAACGACCATTTGCAGATCAAGGGCCGGTTCAGGTGCTCACACATCATCCATGGGGTCGCATCGTCGGCGTCCTGCTCATCTTTTCACCTCTCTTCTTTGGATTGATAGCCAGGACGGCGACTTCGTGATCTGCGGCTCTGAAAATGGTCAAGTCTTCGTCTGGAACAAAGCCACGTAATGTCGCTCTTCTCGTTGCGGTGGAAAAGCTAGCTGTACTAATTCG
>JAADVC010000199.1:0-29813 GCA_023334575.1 Pythium volutum | reverse complement strand
TGTGGCGCCTCGCGTTGCTCGGCACGAGATCTCTCAGCGACAACTCTGACGTCTTTACAGTACAAACAAACTATCGGAATGAAGTATATTGCGCGTCGCCTACAGTGGTGAGCTGCGATAGGTATATGCAATAAGGCCCTTGCATGTAGTCCACCCGCGTACTGGCCCAGTCTGTCGGCGAGTGATTTGTCTGGCTACGTCTTTCCGAACAGTTTGATAGTGAACAAAAGTTCACGTGTTAGTACAGGAGAGTCTGGCTTGTAAGGGCTCACCAGCTAAGCCACTCACCAACTAAGCTAAGCATTGCATCAACTGATGCTTGATAAAGACCGAAGTCGGTCTGAGTTCCATAGTATGGACCTTGTCCGCCGTCGGTCGCATATACTCGTACAGAGTGGTCCCTATGGTTGGTGATTGACGCACGTCCCTTCCTTCGTTAACGGTTCAGGTGTTTGTATCATTTTCGCCTCAATGAGAGCTTCTACGCCCCTAGTACAACACTTCTCAGCACGGAGTCTGACACCGCAACTGGCAAGTTTAACCAGTTGGGCTCCACCAACACCGCCATATCCTACTAGCCTACTACGACGTCTAAGTCTGCCTCGCGTTTCGAATCCTTCCCGTGTACTACTGAGTTTGATTCCTCTTGGGCTCTCGGGATCTATGTGCCGCTGCCGGTCTCACTCTTCATATCAATCTGTCACTACCGACGCTTACAGCGTCCACACTACTATTCTGAAGCTCCCCTGCTAGATTCCTCGTTCACACTCATCGAGACAATACAACTCCGGGATGTGCGGATTTGCTACGTGCAGTGTAGTCTATCTTGATCTCTTTCTCTCGTTCACTTTCTCAAACCCACATACTGACACACTTCGATTGCTCTCTCACACTCTATTCAGACGTTACTTCCCAATTCGCCGGCTCCTGCACAAGCGACCATCGCTCTTCGGACCAATACCATCTGGGAACTGGCTCCCTCGCCGCCCCAGCTGCCACGAGTCCACCGGGAAGTCGCCGTATACTTTGTTCAAGTGTACGGCGGACACGTGGCGGCTTGGCGGCGAGCCCGGCAGGGAAGATAATGACACGCATCGCACGGAGACCAAGCGCGCTCACCGACGTCCGCGTCTCCGAGCGGCCGCAAGGCCACCTACCTCGCTCTAGCAGCCCCGCGCTCTCCAGCAAGAACCCCACAGCGCGCAGCAGCCGCAAGGCGCCAACGCTGCTTTATCGGCGAACCTCACGTGCAGCCGTTGCTCCCCCGTCCCCACATCGACGCCACTCGTCTGCACGAACGCCACAGGGCCCAAGGTTTTGAGCTACGGCTGGCGTTCTCCGCGCCGGCTCGACGTCAAGACTCACCGAGGCCTACCGTACCGGCGCTGACCCCCCCGGCGCGTCTCTCACCGCTGCTCATGCAGCGAGCCTCACGTACATCCATTCGCTGCCGTCATCAGTTTGGCGCCGCGTGCATGCACGACTCACATGGTTTCCGCTGGCGTTTTCTGCGCCCACATGACACCAAGACTCAATGTAGCCAACGGCACCGCCATCAACTCTCCAGTTGCCTGGCGCGCGTGCCATTGCTGCTCTTGAGCAGCAATCTCCTCGCACTGTGAAGTTGCCAGTGTCCTCGTGACGTCGGCAGCCTTCAGTGCTACCCCCCGTCCCGTCCCGTCCCGGGTCGCCGTGCCCTGCTCAACTATGTTTGAGCGCAACCCAACACCAATGGCTTGGCTCTTGTGTCCCCGTCCGAGGTTCCAAGGAGCAATTTTCCAGATCCGAGTCGCCGTGTCATTCAAGCCCAGCAAGAAGTCCGAAGGAGTTAAACAGTCCCAGTGCAAGACCAGAGACCAAGTAGTAGGCAAGGGGTGCCGACGAGAAGGTTTTCCTTCTCGTTTTAGGGCACACGACCCCACCTGAAGCTATATGATACATTTATTGCGCACAATAGACTTCACTATCATCATCATCATCTATTCAGACGTTATCAATTACTTCCTTATCTCTCTCTCTCTCTCTCTCGCTGCACTTGACTGTATCTGCGTACGGGTACACTTCGCTCGCGCTCTTCTCTTGGTTCACTCAAACGCAAAATGAAATGCGTACATGGCTACAGAATGGAGTACACGGCCACTATTTTGATCCGCACTTTTTTATGTGTCACAATTTGGAGGTGCTATCAGGAAATTTTCCCTGGCTCTCATCTTCGCTGCGAGAATCTTCGCTGAGAGAACAAAGGGTGACCACCCTGATTTGGGAACATACAAGGGGTGGCAAATAGAATGGATTCCACAATAGAGAGGTTTAGCAAATCGCTTTATTCTATCTATCGTGTTTTTCAGGCGATACATAAATACGTTTTTTGTGGGCGATTTAGCACCGCTTTCTGCCGTTTCTACCTATCGCAAGATTTCCTCATCCGGTCTGACAGGTGGTATTCCTTGGGGCGTTTGGTGGACAACCAATAAAAGAAAACCCTCTCCCAAAGTGATCACACAAATTGTATCATTCTGGAAAGGGTATATATGACAAGAGGTAAACGATAGAATAAACACTGTTCTATCGTTCTCGGATTCTGGAGAATCGTGGCTCATTTCGCTATGGCAAATCGATCAGTTTCAAGAGGGTTTCGATTAAAACCGGGCGATAGATAGAATAAAGCGATTTGGTAAACCTCTCTACAGTATTGGCGCACCCAACGCAGGGGCAGGAAGAATTTTTGGAATCAGAACCAAATTTAATCAGACGCGAGGTTCCCTCATCTCCGCCGAACCCTCCGTAACGGTTATTCGGGAATCATTCACTAAAACAGGGTTTTGGAGGAACCTCACCTGCAACGTTCTCCTGAAAGGTTCCTTTCCGAAAGAATTTGCATCGCCAGGGTTCCTCGTCAGGAAAATTGATTGGATATAATATGAGCACCGCTATTGTGAAAATCTCGCAAATTTCACGAAACTGTACCACATTCCGAGTCGACTCTCTAAAGATCACAGAGATCTTTGGATCATTTCGTCCAACCGGTCAATAGTTCTGAATTTGGCCAATGGTAAGCTCGTAAAAGGGAACCCTCTCAATTAGTGGCCCTTTCTTTCTTCGAGTAAGTACGAATTTTCGGAACTAAAATCTGCCCCGGAATCAATTCTCCGAGGAGTTCCGGTTCCTCTTTTTCTATGGAACGGTTCGTCCGACCCTGACCCAACGTGATAATTCTCATATACGAAATATCGAGATTTATGTTGCTAAATAACCAAATAGTGACAATCTACTACGATAACGTTCTGAATAATCAGTGAAAAAATGTCATTGACATGGAAAACTCGAAATATGTGAATCGGTATCCTGAAGTATACAGATATCTTGGGATTGTGCTCTTGTAGAGGAGCCTATCTCTCCGTAATTTGCACTTTGGTTTTTCCAATCCGTGATCATATGAACCAGTTGGCGGTGATCCGGATTACCGGAAAAGTTTCTCAGTATTTTCGAATTATTATTTTGTCGGGGGGCTGTCCGTGAGGGTCAAATTGGACACTATGTTTTCGCTCAAACCAGCAAAGTGTTGACGAAATGGAACACAAAAGTAAGAATTGTAGTGGTGATTATTTACCACAATCGATTTGGTGCCAAAAGGAAAGCAGCACAACCCAAACCAAAGAACCTCCACGACTGTCAAACTGCGGAAAAAGTCGTTCAACCGTAAAAAGTGATAAATATACCGGTATGATTTATGGGATCGGATTACTTTTATAAATATACCGGTATGATTTATGGGATCGGATTACTTTTTGGTGATTTTGACTTATTTTTTGTATGGTGCACGTTGGCGCCGGATTTTGGTGCTCATATAGAGAAAATGCTCATATATCGTGATCCCTTATAAAGGGTTGCGACTCTATTAATAAAGGAGTGGAGAATCCGGCAGTCCAATCCCTTTTTGTGTTTACGCTTTTGCGGGCTAGGGGATGCACTTGTACCAAATTAATGGTACCCAACTCAGTACGAATGAGGAGCGGTCCAGTTGGCCGCTCTCGCTGACTGCGAAAAAGCCAGCATCATCACAACCGGAAATCCGCCGTCACTGAAATGGCACGCCGCGAGTGCGCCGCGAATGGCGATGGGCAGGACGAGCTAACCACGGACATGCATTCATCGGCCGCCTTTGCCGCCGCCGCCGCCGCCGTCGAGGTCACCGTCGAGGAAGCCGCCAACGAATCATTTCGCACTACATCCAAAAAGCGGCAGCTCATCCGCGTTGCTCAGCGTCTCATGGAAGGAGCACCGGACGCCGCGCCAGGATCTTCTTCGACGCTGGTGAGCCAGAGAGCGCTGTGGCGGCTCGCCATGCGCATGTCGCTGCGGAACGAAAATAGGCTGCTACAGCATGTCTCAAGGTCGATCCTGAGCATTGGCGTGCAGAAGGTGAGGTCGTCGTCAGCCTTCTGAACATGGACGGGCGGCTCAAAATTTGGGTATCTTTTCTAATCTTTTGTCTCTGCAGCATTTCGATGGCATTCACAATGAAGACAACCAAGACAATGACGAAGTGGAGATTTGGCACACGCGCCCTCAAGCCAAAATGAAGCCACATGCTAGCTCCAGTGAGATAACAGATGACTCACCTGACACAGCACCCGAGTCGGATCGGCCGAGTCTGTCGTCAAGAGAATCCTCCGCATCAATCCATTCGCTTCCACCGCTGCCGTCGATCGTGTTCTCACCATCTCAAGCGAACGGTCGCCCGCGTGGCATGTCTTTTCGAACGTACCTGAACTGGTCCATCAAAGGTACGGTCGGTACCTTTTCAACAGGAATCAAGACGCCTGCTCACCTTTCGCCACTCACCCATGTCCTCACAGGTATTCGACCCGGCCTCTCTGTGCGGATCGTACGAACAGAAGTCGTGACGACAATGCCGTCCGTGAATGACTACGTCGTCCACGTTGTTGATTTGCACACAAACGTGTTTTGGATCGCCAAGAAACGCTTTTACGATTTCTATGTGCTTCGCAGAAAGGTGCGTGATTTACTCTCCATGGGTCCGCATGACCTTCACTTTCTAACACCACATTGCTTTCTCTGCTTGTGGTGGCGCAGATTCGCGACTTGATCAAGAAGGCAGAATCCTCCGAGTTCGAGGAGCTCAAGTATCTACTCGACATTCCGTTCCCGCGTCGGCGATTCCGCAAGTCGAGTTCAGACGCCGATATCCGTCGGGTGAACGAAGTGGAGGCCTTTTTGCGGAACGTTTCGTCCGTGGAACCGATATCAAAAGCACGCATCAACATCCTGCGCGAGTTTCAGCTCTGCTTTTGCTCGGCCGAATTCATCGCGTCGCTCGAGATGGTCGACACATGCGGCGAAGCCCCGGAGCCAAAGTGGCTCTGCTACGATCTCTTCACAAAGCTCAATAGCGTCGGCACGGTGGAAGGCCGCACGTGCTACGAGTTTCTCCACGCGTTCCGGAACCGCTGCGCCGTTGTGGAGGCGGCCGTATATCTCGAGTGTTGCAACTCTGCAGACTCGACGTTGCCGACAGATGCGCTGAGGGAATTACGCACTGTGCTGACGAGCGTGGAAAAGTACATTGTGGACCACTTGAGTCCCACGTACGGCGACGAGTTCTCGCTGCTTGACCAGAGCATCGACATCTCGACCGTGATTGAAGAATGCGTGTACCGTGCCGTGGAAGACGCGATGATCGTGCCGCTGGAAAAAGAAGTGGCATTTCTCGTGCGCAAGACTGTCGACCCGGATCAGGAGGCGAGACTGACGGCCAACATGGCCAAGTTGCGCGGCCACTCGCAGGCCGAGTTTGGGATCCCAGATCACTTGCAATCTGACGACGATTGGGGCAAGTCGTGCCACCATCTCAGCATGATTGACGAGCGTCCGTTGCCCTGCGACAAGATCCAGGAGCTGCTGCGGTCAGCCCTTGAGATCTTCAAGAATTGCGGCGAGAAGAACCTCGAGTGGCGCGAGAACACGGCGCTCACGGCCGACGACTTTCTGCCGATCCATATCTACGTCGTGGTCCACAGCGGCCTGAAGCGACCGCTTCTGACAAAGGAATACATCGGCGCCATGATCCACCCGTCGCAGATGCTCGGCGAGGTCGGGTACTTCCTCACCATGTTTGAAGTCGCACTCCAGTACATCGCGGAGATGTGAGCAGTGGCTACGAATGCTAATTTACTTAACTTTGAAAAATCCAAATTGTACTAAAATGTACTGATTCAAGATTGATTGCCGGTTTTGATGTCGTCCTCAAGCAGGAGCCCATGCGCATCACCGCGTTTCGCACCGCGCGGCGCTGGGCCGGCGCTACGGCCTCCACTCCATCGCCGCTTCTGGCGGCGTTTGTACGCGCTGCTTCGTCGCTTCCGTCGAGCGCGGCACCGGCCGCACAACAATGGCTCCAGGCGCTGGAGACTGCGCCGTGTTTAGTGTGCGGCGGCGGGAAACCAGCATCGGCACACCGCGTGGACAGTGCCGTGTCTGCATTCCCACTGAATTGCTCGCCTGTATGGACTATGGACGCTGCAAAAAGTGTGTGGATTCCGTGATGCTGAACAAATTCTGTGACTTGTGCTGTGGTCACAGGAGTGTGAGCGCGTGGCGAAGGCACAAAGAGCCGACGAGCTCCGAGTCTTCGAGCAGATTCACGAAGATCTCACATACACCACAAGTGAAGAGGCCAAGACACTGCTCACACACGGTTGGTTTGGGACGCTGGGAGGAAAAGGCACATGCTTGCTGTATGACTGAAGCAACGTGTCGTGCAGTTCTCACGAGAGACCATCGCGCGCAACAGCGAGCCGACTTGAGTTGCCCACGCGCGGCATCGTGGGAGGCTTTCACGCAACAGTTTACAGATGATGTGCGTTGGCTGCAGGATGCGCGCGCAGTACGTCTCACGTCTGCCGCCTATACCTTCGTGGCCACTCTCTCCAGTTTCCTACCAGGTGCGTTTTCTTTCCCCTCCTGCTGCCAAGTTTACAGACGAGGAGAGCTCACGGACGAACTTGTGGTGGTTACTTCGCTAGTGCTGATCGGCGACGACGAGCGCACCCCCACGCAACTGGAGCTGCATGTTATCGGAGCCCGTGCTGAGGCCATGATGCCTCGCCCCATTTGGGAAGAGCTCGTGGATGCCCACCAGAACACGACGTTCAGTGTCAAACTCATCGGGGACCACATCGTCCGGTTCCCACGCAAGAAGAAAGCAGTTACCAACGACTCGCCCAGCTCTATTTACCTTGAGAACTATTCCGGTTTCTATCACCAGATCGTCGCGGGTCTTGACGGGCTCAAACCAGACGCGTTCGTGCTCTTCAATCCGGGCATCGGCCATCCCAAACTGCGAGCGTCGTGGCGACCCACGATGGAGATCATCCTACAGGCGGGCAAACCAGCGTTGCTGACGTCGTTCAGCCAACGCGACCAAGAGCGAGACGTCGCCGCTCTGCACGACATGGCCGAGGCGTTCGATCTCGATTTCGTGGTGGCACCGACGGAGAATCCATTCAGCAGCCGCTGCTTCCAGCTCGACCCGAGCAATGTGTTTGCGCCGATTCGAACCAACAGCCACGTCATGGTCGTGCGTGGTCAATCGAAATAATGGACAATTGAGTGAAGGGAGTCAGCTCTCTTTGTTTGTCAAGTTGTTCCTCAAAAACTAGAGCTTATAATCGATTTTGTAAATATCCTCACTGCGTTTGTTGCATCCAGTGGCGCACAGCCTCACCAAGGTTGGCGTACTGGACGCTCGGACACCGGTCGGATTGCAGAGATGCTAGCGCCACGTAGAACTCGTCGAGATGCAACGCAGAGGCTCTCGCCGATGCCGCATTTGGTCGTCGCGTTTCGCTCAGCACGCGCTGGAAGAGCCGCTCGGCCGCTGCCGCTGCCGTATTCACAATGTCAGCAGCGAAACGTACAAACTTTGGCAGCGTCATGCCCATGCGGGGCTCATCCGCAAGCGGAACCGTCGAGCTGTCCTCTAAAAGCGAGTAGTACTCGAAGAGTGGCCAGAGCACTGTCTCGACATCGGCGCCCACAAGACAGATACGCGGCGGCGCTGGAACTTCGCTCTCGGGGAGCAGTCCAAGATCACAAAAGAACGAAAGCACGATCTCGCGTGCTGACAGACGAAAGCCATTGCTCACAGTCGGGAGCGACTTGGCGAAGAGCTCTAGTGCGCAGCAACCGAGAAACATCGCGAGGGCTTGCGGTGTGAGCAGTCCATCTCGGTCGCACAGTCTTCCAAAGTGGTGGTGCACGAGATCCCGTGTGAGGTAACTAGGATAGAGACGCATGTCCTCGAGCATGCGTGCTACGCCTGACAGTAGCAGACACAGCTGATTGCCGTGGGCCGCGACACGCTTTTCATTCGAGTACTTGGTAACTACTCGTTGAAGAGGGATGCGAAAGGCGAGAAAGAGATCCTGCACTTGGCCACTCTGTGACCAATTGACGAATTGCCCCAGCCCGTTCTCCTTAAACTGGCAGTCTGCGGACGGAAAGACTTGTGCCCCCGCTTTGCCATTGTCACCAGTCTGCGTTCCACTGGGCTGCGACTCGAGTGGTGCAAAGGGCTCGCACTGGTACTCCTGAAACTCCTTGAGAGTACTGCCCACCGAGTGCTCCGACTGCGCGTACGTGTGTTTGAGCGACGACTTCTCCATCACGGCGCGCTCGACGACCGCCGTTTCGTGCTCGAGCACGGCGAGTAGCTTTTCTTGGTTTTGCAAAATGTCTTCGGACAACTGACCGGCCCACGGCGACCGTGTCGGGTGATGACCGGTGTCATTCGTCTCGCGATGCATGTAGCTCATGACAGTGCCGCGGAGCCCTCCCGCAAATTGGCTCAGCAGACTGGACCAGAAGATCTTGACACGCTCTTTTGGAGTCGGGAACGCCTCAAACGCATCCTTGGCAACGGCGTTTAGACACGACACAAACTCGACAAAGGCGAGTCCCTGCGTCTCTGAGTATTCCGGTGCGTGACGCTGCACGAGGGCTCCAAGATCGGACTGGACGACTGAGGACTCACTCAGGGCGTTCGAGTCGCGGAGATATTGCACCAAGTCGGCGATTGGTAACCGGCGGTCGCTTGAGAGTGATGAATCCTCTCCGTCGCCCGTTGGGGCTTCTGAAGTTTTGGCGGAATAGGATTTTTCACTGAGACACGCTGTATCAGTGAAGCGAGTGAATAGCTCCCGCAGATTTCCGATCGTGGCGTCGCGGCACAGGTACACGAGCGCGGGAGGTAACGTGGCACCGCTCTCCCACTCGAGCAGTGACTCGAGCTGGGCCTTGTATGCGAGCATTTTTTCTTCGAGCACAACGTGCTGCTCCTCCATTTGCTTGAGCTTGTCTTCTTCGCGCAGCAGCTTCTTGGTTAGCACGTCCACGGCGACGCGCTTGTCCTGTGAGAAAAACTGGAACCGCTCGAGATCGTTCCGCAGCACCTTGTTGTAGTCGTCCAGCGATCGCGCGTACTTTTCTCGCTCTGCGACTTGTAGCTCGGCCATTTCCAATTGGAGACGAAACTCCTTGGCACACAACTCGACTTGGTGCTCCACGCGCCACGCGTCAAACACTGATCGTAGCCACTGACGCTCGGTCGCGCGGATCACGGTTGCCACGAAGCCGTGCTTGACGAGCTGCAGCTCGGAGCGGTGCTCGCGCAATTGGTCGCTCGCGCGGAGAACATCCTGGCGAGCCGACTGGAGCTTTTCTTCGAGCCGCGTCTTTGCTCGGGACAGCGCAAACACGCAGTCTTTGGCCTCGACGAGCTCGGTCTCGGTCTCTTTTGCGCGTGCGCAGTCCAGGCGCTGGCCGTCAAAGAACGCCTGCAGCATCCATGTGGAGAACGCACGTTGCTTGCTCGCGCGTGTGCGCGACCGCAGCACCGCCGTGAGCTTGAGGCAGGCGTTCGTCAGGCTTTGCTTCAACATCGCCTGGCGGCTTGTGGAGCGCTGCCAGCGACGCCACGCACTTTGCGTCGCCGCGAGCACTTGCCGTCGCAGTATGGGAGCCAGGACAATGGCGCCGGCATGACGACGCGCGTCGCGTTGGCACTCGTTGGCGGCACTGACGACTTGCTCGGCGTTCTGCAACTGCTCAACGTGGGCGCCCTCCCGCGCGCGTGCGTGCCAACAGCGAAACGACCGCGCCAGCGCCTTGACGTGGAGCCGCTCGGCCACACACGCGACCGCAGTGGCGGCCTGGCGGCGTGCCACTGTGCGCTCGTCCGAGCCCGCGTGCCACACCGCGAACGCGTACTTGAGCTCGTCGAGCCGCTTGGTTGTGAGTAAATGGCGCAGGAGCGTCGTGCGTACCTGTGTGCGTTGCTGCATGACCTTGTGGGCGGTCTGCGACTCGTGGCGCTGCAGTTCGTCTTGCAGATTTTGCTTTTCGGACGACAACTGCGCCATCTTTTGGATCTTGGCCGTCTCACCGGCCATCTTCTCGAGCAGGTCGGTCTGCAACGCCTGGTTTTGCTGCATGAGCTGCCGCGTCTGCATCTTGAGCTGGTCTTCGCTGCGTGCCGTGAGCGCGAGCTGGTCTTCCAGTGTCTTGACGAGCTCTTTCGAGCTCAGCTCATGCATCAAGTGCTTTTGGATCTCTTCTTTCAGAAACCGGTTCTCACGGTCCGAATTTTCCAGGTTCGCGAGCCGCTCGTGGAGTGCACGTGACGCGTCCTGCTCGGCGACCAGCGCGTGATGTCGGTTCTCGGCCTCGTTAGCGAGTCGGCGTTTGTCCTCGAGCACGCGATCGTATTCGGCTTTTGAAACAGACACGAGTGACTGAGACGTCATGATCATCGGCGATACCATTGCCGACCGCACACGCCACTGCTCGCCACCGAGCGACGACTGGTCGTTCTCTCCGTTCGCAATGCTCTTCTCGGGAGACGAGGAGCCCGCCTTGGCTGCAAAGCTCATGGCACGGCGCAGCAGAGGGCGAGACGCGCCCGGTTTGGCCAGCACATCCGAGCGGATGCCTTGCAGTACGTCGTCCAAGCTGCTCGCGGCCACCGACTCTGCGGTCGACCCTGCCGTACCAGTGGCATTCGCTGGCGTCGCTGGATTCGTCAGTACGTTTTCTTCGGCTCGCTTAAAGTCGTGCCAAATCTCCTTGCGCTTCCACTCGTCCAGCAGCCGAGACGAACGGCGGTTCTGCTCGTTGGCCCAGAACTTAGAGGATGTTGACACACTGCCTCTCTGTGGCGTATCGCGCTGGCTCGCTGCGGTGGCTCGGTTGCTTTGAGGAATGTACACGCTCTGGCCTCGCCTTATCAAACTCGCGGGTGAGCCTTGAGGATCTGTGGTTGCTGCGCCAAGCAATGCAGCCTTGGACGGACTCTGCCGCTGGCGAGGCGGCGAAGGTGACCCCGGTGGAGACGCTGCATTCAAACTGAACTTGCGAGCAAAAGGCGGAGCGAGGCGTCGAATCTGACTCACTGGCTTGGGCTTGGTTTCGTTCTTCGCGTCTGCGTCGACGGCAGATCTTGTTGCGACTGGCTCGGGCGAACGAACGGCAAGGTCATCATCATCCACGTGCGTCCTGTCGCTGACAGTCTTGAAGAGACCTTGATACCGAACCGGTTCCTTGATCTTCCCGACTTGCAGCGCCGACTCGGTCTGGGTCTGTCGTCGCACTGGTGCATTTCCGTCCGGGAGGTCTACGTCAAGGTCCTCCATCCAGTCGTCGTCCAAGTCTTCGTGGCTGTTGTCCAGGCGTTCCACGTGGTCGTCGCTGCCGTTGCTTCGGCTCGGAGACTGGGAGAGCGAGCTCGTTTCGTCCTCGTCGCTGTCGTCTTCAGACAGGTGAGTCGACGACCACGCCACGACATGGTCAGTCTCACCATCGCGCGCCGCGTCGATAGGGTCCGCGTCCATTGCGAGAGGTCGTCACGGTCGGATCTCAACGCTGTCCTTGGTGTGGCTTGGACTTGAACGCTCTTCTTACGACGACTCTGCCGGTGCTCGGCGTGGCTTCCCATTCGCCACACCTCGGAGCCTCAGCGCGGACGATGGCTCTACCCATATTTAGCTCCCCGCAGAAATGCCAAGAAGAGACCACGCCCCGAATGCCATCTATGAATACAGAGAGCCCACTCTCCCCGCAATGCACACAGGTACAAATTCAGTTGATTTTTTGTCTCTTTTTCTTCAGTCTATTCAGGTGAAAAAAACCCACTGTGAGCAAACGCAGAGATCGTACGCCAGTGCGTAGGCCCACATCAATGCCCGTGCGTCCCAGTCTGTCCTGTCTTTTCGTTCTGCAGATGCCACGACCGCCACGAGCGTGGGTGGCGGTCGGTCGTCGTCCCTAAATGAGTTTCTTGCTCTTGAAAAACTTCTTCAGGTACATGACCTGCCAGACGCCCATGGCCAGCAGCACGCCAATCGACAAGAAGCTGAACCAGAGCACGCGCGAGTTGGTCGACTCGTTCGTGCTGCGCATGGCGGCCTCGCGTTCGCGCATGTAGAGCATCTCGCGGTGGATCTCGTCGACAGCGTCCTCCATCTTGCGCAGCTCTCGCTCGACGGGCATGAGGTGCTCGCGCTTGGCCACTTCCGTGTAGTCCTTGGCTTCGACGCCGTGCTTAAAGTCGAGCATGACGCGCGCGGATGTCTCTTGCGAGTTGTAAAAGCAGACCGAGTAGCTGCCGGCAGCGTCAGCATGGAACGAAAACTTGTGGATGTCGTCCGACGACGTGTCGACGTTCGTGTCCTGCTTGAGGTACTTCCTGAGCGGGTCCGTGATGACAACCGAGACGCCCGACTTGCCCTTGACGGCGCCCAGCACGTCGTAGTGGATCACCACGAGGCTGCCCTGCGCCACTTCGTCGCTCAGACACTTTTCCGTGCGGCTCTTGACCTCGAACTGCACAGCGTCCACATACGTCAGAAGCACGAGCGCCACGGCCGCCAGCAGCGTCCACACAGCGCGCGTCGCGATCGCCATGATCTCTCTCTTGGTGGTGGCGTTAGCGTTGTCGATCTTTTTCACTCGAACCACAAGGGGGACTCCAACGAACGCCACGCGGAACCTCCGTAACAGCATATCACACAATAGAGTATTTTTCATCACACTGTCGAAAATCTGGTCCAGTTCAAACAGCATGGATGCGGAGCGCGGGAACCGGGTGCGTGCTTGTGAGATCAGCGGCGCTGAGCGAAAACCAGTCGAGGGCGCTGACGATGGCGTCGTATCGTATGCGTGGGAACAGGAGTGGTTTGAGAAGGAGAAAGAGCGGCTCGAGGAGGAGGCCAAGGAGGTGCGTGGCGCAGTACAAAGCTGGATTGCGAGAGAAAAAAGCACTGATGGGATATGTGGTCTATCAGCATCTTCAAGAAGCGATCTCCAACGTGCAGATCCTGAGCCAAAATCTGGACCATTTGAATGATGTGGTGCGTTTTCACTGACCCACTGAAGGAAAATGAAGTGGTGAATTCCCTAACGCGTATTATGGTGTCAAAAGGGAAACGAGCTCGTCAACATCTCGGCGGTGTGGGTCAAGTTCCTGCAGCAAGTAAACGGTTCGGCAAAGGATCTGCGGAAATAAAGCGCTACTCGTTTATTTGATCGCCAAATTGAAAGGCGTTTCTGCGTACACTACACTGCGAGGCTTCAGGTCGCGACTCTCGACGCACGAGCACGATGCTGCTCGATGCGGTCGCGCAGTTTCTGAAGCACGTGGCTCTCGAAGTCGAGGTGCTCTTGAAGCGAGATGGAACCGCCAGGCAGTTCAGGCGCCGTCGACATGTCGGTGTCTTCCTCCACGCGATGGGACTCGGTCGAGTCACTGTCGATGATATGCCCCTGCAAACGGACTTCCCGCCACACCTTGTTATGGCCTTCTATCCGAACCGCTTGAGCCTGGGGTTGCCAATGAAGCCAACGACTCGTCAGTCAAACGCAACTAAACCGTACTACTGTAGTATTGGAACGCACCGCTGCTCGCTTGTCGACAAACACCACTTTCGCCGATGACGACTTGAGCTTGACCGACTCGATGTCGCCAAAGCGGCGCAATGCCTGGATAATCGATTCGTCAGAATGCGACGTCTGTCGACGATCCCACTTGAACGTCACTGTTCGCTCCGACTTGGCGCCTTCATTTTCCGATAAAATATTAATGGTCTTTGCCACTTCAAATTCACCGCACACACGCACACATACCTTTGGCGCTGCCGTCGTCTGCATTGACCTTGTCGATTTCGCTTTGCCTCCGTGCCTGGCGAGCCAGGTTCTCCTGGAGCTCGCGTTGCCGCGCCGTCGCCTTCTCGCGCAACTTGGTGAGTTCATGGCGTCGACGCGTCTCGTCGCGCTCGTGCTGTTGCTTGAGCGCGGCACCCTGTTCCTTTCGCATTTGGTCTACTCGTCCACCACGCAGAAACACGTGAGCATTTCCCACCCCACGTCCTTTCGCACAACGCCGACAAACGCACCGTCACGCATCTTCTTGCGCTTGCTCGTCAGCTCGGCCGCGCGCTCGAGATGCCGCTTGCGCGCAACGAGTTCCTGCGACAGCTTCTTGTCATACTCGCTCTTCTGCTTCGGGTCCAGGAGCACGTCTCGCGCGTGCTTCAGTTTCAGAAATGTCTTGACTGGAATGTCCACCCAGTGTCAGTAAGCGCAAACCACTCGCTCACGGCACAAACTGAGCCACTCACCTTCGCCGCCGCGGTCCGGATGATGCACGAGCGACTTCTTCTTGTAGGCACGCGCGACCTCCTTCTCGTCTGCGCCGGCCTCGAGCCCCAGGACCTCATAGAGATCGACGCCCTTGTACTCGTCCGCCATTGTTCCCTCCCTAACAAAGCCGACAAACCCACTTTGGTTTGCACCCAGGTTAACGAATGTACTGAGAGAACAAAATGTTACTAGAATAGAAACCCATTTCTATATCTGACGAGCTCATGCTAACCCATCGTCTCGAAGAGCAGACCCGCGGCAAGTTCAACATTGCCGTTCGTCGACGCGAGGGCAGCCGCGGCCTGTGAAGACGCAATATAGCACACATAGCAATCAGCTGTATGCATATACATCAGATGGAAACCCTGTAAGAACGCACCCGCTGCGGATCGAAGCCAAGGCCCACAAGGCGCTCGATCTTGTCGCTCTGAGATTCGCCACCGCTCTGCACAGGCGTTGATGGAGTTGCAGCCACCGGGGCGGGAGCAGGCGTCGAAGATGCATCGGCGACTGCCGGAGGCAGCGTCGCAGGGATCTGCGGGGTGGCGATACCGGCAGTCGGATCCGAACGCTCGGAGGTCGGGATTTCCTATTCAGCAACGACGCGCATGAGAATCAGGATCGTCGCACCCTCGCCGGGAGCTGAATGCACTTACATTTTCCGGCAGGAACGGCACTTCGTGACCGCCTGATGCGTCTTGAAGTCGCAACACGTTCTTGTGGAGGTCAATAGAACACTGAAATAGGGCCAACGGATGTGATCGAATGCTAAAGGATGTCACTCCGGTGAGTAGACGAACAACGTCCATACCTGATGACGCTTGAGCATGTCGAGGCCAAACAGGAAATCTACACCCTGCAAAAAACGTGATGGTCACCCTCATGACAGTGATTCACATTCTAAGCAACATCCCGTACCTGCTGGTCCAGAATCGTGAAGCTGCAGTTGTAGAAGAAGTTTCCAATCTTGAGTGGGGCCATGTGGACGCGTCCAATGATCTTTGCCGTCCCGACTCCCACCGCCTAATAGAAAAAGAATTGGGGCGTGAGCAAAGGCTCTCGGACGGGATGCTATCTATTGTTGACGAACTCACCTGTCCTTCAAAGCGCTTGTCGACAAGCCGCATAATGCCGCAGCGTTCAGCGCAGCTCTAAAGCATCCGCAAGTCCGTAAGTAGGGCCTTCAATGGACCCCATATCACTAAGACACAGTATTAATAACGTACCGACGACATAATCGTGGACTGCGCACCAGAGTCCACGAACGCCTTAACGGGCGTTCCGTTCACCTCACAGGGAATGTACAACATGTACACGCGAGCGAACGCCTCCGGCATCTCTTCGATGGCAATCTCCATGTTCTTTTGCACATTCGAAAGGCGGATACGCTCTTCGATCTTGGCTTGCGCAACAGCGTCGAATGGGTTTCGCTCTAGTGCCATGAGCTCTTCTTGCTCTTTAAAGTTGCGTGAGGCGGCTTCCATGTGCATCTCCAGGAGCACCATTCGGACATCCTAAGCGTAAAGATACCAAATCAGTATTACTCAACAAAAGGCGCGAATAAAAAAACGATCGTCACTCACAGATACGTTCTTGGTTTCGAGGGCTTGACCAAGCTTCGGGTTTCCTTGCTTAATCTTTCAAGAGAAGCGGGGCAAGAAACGATCAAACAGAGACACTCGCGGCGGTGATCGCTTTAGAAAGGAGTACCTCTGGTAACAACTGTGGATTCTTGTCAACGATGTCGAGAAGAAGCTCTGCCGAAGCATTTGGCTGTACAAATCTTGTTAGTTTGGCAAAGTACTGCTTGGAGGAGTCCATATTTGTCCTCGTACCGGAATATCACTAACGCGCATTCCTGGACGAGCAGCTGCTGGCGCGACAGTAGGCAGCGTGAAGGCGCCCGGAGCAGCCGCAGCACGCGCTGGCGCTGAGGGAGCGGCCGCCGACGGGTTCGCCATGATCACCAGCAGATCGTCATTCTTGATTCCGGCCGCTTCAAACTTCGCATCCAACGCAACCCGTCAATACCTTTCACTGCACCGCCATACTAGTATTCATAGACACACGTACACTGATATCAAGTCGCGTGGGAATTCCGTTGTGCAGTAGCACCTGATTACCAACGGGAATCCCGAACTGCATGAGCAATCGGAAGAAGCACGCATCAGTAGGGGGGCCAGAAGAAGAGAGAGAGGAGGCGATTCGCGCGCGCACCTGTTCCTGCAGAGCCAGCGCGACCGAGCCTACGCCCTGGTGTGGCTCCACGTTGATTTGCGTGACGCGGTCACCGTCGGCCGACGAGATCGTGAGCGTGATCGACATGGCTGGCTGGGCGGATGCTTCTTTGCAGGGGAAGGTTGGATTTTCTGGATCAATCCGAGTTGATTCACAGAGAGTTTAAACCCATGTCAAATCATGACGAAGTGGGTTTTCAGCAGTGTTTTACACCATTTGCGCTTCAATCAGGCTTTGCCTGTCACTCAGACGCGGGAAGCTCCGATATGACCGCGCCATAGTGACTCCCTGCGTCGATTGGCCCCAAAAGATCTAAAAAATGCGCGCCATGGACGACACCAACAGCAGTTCGCTGAGCGACCTCAAAGACGGTGCGTAGGCACCGTAGCTGGAAAACCTCTTGCCCGAATATCTCACTGTCATGCATGCACACGTGCAGCTCTGAAGGAGACGCTGGAGGCGCGCGGCTCGCTCGGGCAGATCAAAGCTCGGATCCGCGCCGAGATCTTTGCAACGCTGGATGACGAGGTGATCCGATCCGTTGGCGCTCTGCGGTCGATGAATGGGGCCTACCTTATCATATTCTGCTTTACAGAGTGTCCCAAAGCCCATTCTGTCCAACGAAAATCTGCTCATTAACGAACTCATCCGCGAGTACCTCGCCTACAACGGCTATCGCCACGCCCACTCGGTCTTTCTTGCCGGTACGAATGGCCCTTTGTCTCAACAAGAGAAGCATGTCGCCCATTCAGTTTCACGCGGCAAACCTGCACATTCAATAGAGTCTGGCCAACCAACGGAACCAGTGTTTCAACGAGATTTTTTGGCCCACGAGCTTCAAGGTGAGTTCACGCACCCTCTGAGCAAATATGTTTTTACCCAACTCGCTTGCCTCGGCTTGCCACACAGTCGCCGACGACCCAAGGTTCACGCACGTCCCGCTCCTCTATGGGGTCGTTGGCTCACTACAGCGCCCGCGTGGTAGGTGCTATCTGCCGACCAGGCATTCTAGCAGCCGCATTGAGTTAACCCAGACGCACGGAGTTCCGTAGAACACATCGAGAGTCGGCTCGGTGAGCATGCCCACCAAGAGTTTATCGGTGGAACTCACCACGCAAGTGATCACCACTCGCGAGCCACGCCGTCTTCGAATGACCGAGATCGTTTCACAGCACGTGAGTTTGGATGTGCGTCATGAGTTAGGGCCATGGCACAAGGAGACTGAATGGCTTCCTCTATCCGATTACAAGCAGGTTCCGGTGCCCCCGAGCCATCGCCATTGTTGTACCAGAAATGAAAGACAGAGAATGTGGTTTCTATTCTGTATCTCAGGCCTTCCAGAGACGCACGTATCCATCCCCACCAAACGTCGCAACAAGGTTTCGGTGCGGGTGATGCTCAATGCCCAATGCAGCACCATTGGTCACTTGCACAGTTGCCTCTAGAGATCCCGACTCGACGGCAAATGCCAAAAGATAGCCCGTGTCTGTGACGCCGTACAAGAGCTTCCCGCGTGGCGATAGTGTGCAGTCGACAAAGTTGCCAACTTCGTGCTCGTTGTTGGCATCGGTCTTGTACGTGGCGAGCAACTCGCCCTCGGTGGAGACCATGTGCATCGAGCCACTGCGCGAGCACACCAACAGGTTGTGGCCCGTGCCGGTACCTTTCGGAACGAGGAGGAGATTGATAATGTCAAGTTCTTCGGCTCCGGAAGAGTTTGGTGGCTCGATCGTGCGCAGACACTCGGTGGTCTTGACATCCCATATCTACGGCACATATACAAACCATCAGACACGGGACTCGTATCCGAAACGAAGAAGGGTCCACTCACTTTGATGGTTCCGTCACACGAGGCCGAGAAAATGCGCGTGCCGTCGGCCGAGTAGATGGCCCGATTCACGTAGCTTTGGTGGCCCACAAACTCCTTCAGAGTCTGGCCCGATTTCAGCCCGTGGATACGGACCAAATGGTCAAATGACGCAGTGAGCACTTGGGTCCCATCCCGTGAGAAGCAGACGCTGTTGACGCTCTGGCTGTGGGCCGAGTCAAAGCGCCGCAGACACACGCCCGTCGAGACCTTCCAGACCTTCAACTTGCCATCTTCACTGCCTGTCGCAAGCAATTCACCGTCCAAGTTGTAGGCCTGTGCAGTCACGCCAGCATCGTGCATCATAAACTCGTCCTTGGCTTGGTACTCGAGGTCCTTTCGCAGTTTGCACTTGTCATGGTCCCAAACCTCAATGAATCCGTCTTTCGAACCGCTCGTGAGCATGTGGCCGTCGCGACCAAACTGCACACTCTGAGGCTTGGACGTTTTTCCAAATTTGATCTTGCCCGCCGACTTTCGCGCGGCTCGATCAACCGTTTCGCGAGCGACCTCTTTAGGTGCACCCGAGAACACGCTGTGGTCCGCCCCAGGGGCGATCATTCCCTACATACCGCTTGCCCATCAGCCACACAGGAAAGATCTGGTCACTACTAGTATAGATCATTCACTGTACCTGCGTGTGCTGCCACTTGAGCGCTTGCCCGAGTAGCGAGAGGAGCCGCGACGGTGGGACTTCGAGCAGGTCGTTCTTGAACTGCTCGGCCAGCGCCACACGCCGGTCCTGTTTCCCCACGCCGCCGTACGATGCATGGGCATCGAAAAATGCACGCTTGGCGAGATCTTCGAGGCGCACGTAGCTACAGTTTTGTCAGAGGATACGTTACTGGGGTGTCCATTGTGGGTAGTGCATTGCATCGAGCACACTTCTACGCACCGTTCCACATTGATCGACCGCAGTCGTCGCATGGGCTCGGACGCGCGCAGCAGCCGCAGCGCGACGTCCTTTTCCTTCATCTCCAGCATCTCCAGCACAATGTGCTCGTACAAATCGGCCATCGAGGCCGAGTCGCACTCGAGTGTCTGCGTCTGCTGGAGCACAGAGTCCCAGCGGCCATGCGCAATGTCGCTCGTAAACGCGCCCATTGAGTCCACCGCGTTTAGGCTCACTTGGGACTCTTCCTGCAGCGCACGCATCGCGTGGAAGAGGCGATTCTCCTTGAGGAACTGCAGAATGAGCCGAATGGCGTCGCCCGCGTCCACTTCCATATCACCCGCGGCCATCTTGTTTTGCTTCCACAATTCCTTTGCGTTTTCGATTTTTGATTTTGGTGGCGAAAAGCTCCAATAGTCAGAGTGATGGTCGTTTAACGTGACGTGGACCACATCGCATGTTATCCCCTTCAAAATGCGGCCCTGCCGGAAAAGAAGCGGAAAAAGGGAAACGAGCATGGAGGTGTTGAGTCGGTAAGGGGATGCGACGGCGCTTCCAGTTGCTGCCAAATGGACACGGGAGGATCCCCCTTGATTTGAGGAATGAATACTAATATACACGCGTGTGGCTCTTGGCAGGAAGCTAGAGGACACGCACGACGAGATCCAGCGCGTGCGCTGCGAAGTTGTCGAGGCGCTCAAGGCGTTTTACGGCGGCGCGTCGTCGCTATCGGCCGACGAGGCGCTTGCAATCGCCGCGCGGTGGAATACGCCGGCGCAACACGCCGTATTGCAGCATGGTGGCGCATCGGGGGCTTCCCCATCCGTGGCGTCGGAGATGGATGAGCGCATGAATCGTTTGGCGCGCGCGCTCCAGGACGTGGTCGGCCAATTGCAGCTGGATGATGCCAGAGGTAGCGGCAGTGGAAGCGACAGCGCGTCAACACGGCTGATCAGCTCCTTTGCGCAGCGTGAGCGGCTTAAGCGGCAGATGGATCAGTCGAGGCGCATGCTTGAGGTGATCGAGAAAGTCACCCATTTGGACAATGTACTGTTCGACATGGACGCGTGCATGGACACGGGCGACGTCGTCGGTGCCGCTGACGCGGTCGTGCGTGCGCAGACACTGTTTAGCGAGCTTCAGGAACCGTCAGCAAGCGGCGCGTCGGCGTCAGAAGGGGACGATGTGGTGCGTGTGCTGCAACTGCAGCTGCTGAAGAAGCGGAATCGCCTGGTTCACACGCTGGATCAGGCCCACAAGAAAATGGTCAGCACGCGGCCCACGGCCGTGCGTGTGAAAAAGCCCAGTTTCCATGACTCTGCGGCATCGCTCGGTGTGTCCAGTGTCGAGACATTCCGTATGCTCTGGGGCGCGTCCGACCTCACCGAGATGCTACCCGTGCGACTCAAGGATCTCGCAAAGACGGTCTCACAACATCTTCTCAAGCCACTCTTTGCGAACGACCAAGCATTTGTCAAGATGAGTGAAGAAGCTGACGGCGTGTCGATGACGATCGTCGTACCGGATGAAGCACCGGGCACGCCCCAGCGCTCGGAGGCCGACAGCATCGCCCATAAAATCACTCAAGTAGTCTCAGTGCTTCGCTTTGTGCACGCAGAGATGCTCGCTGCCGACAGCGAGATCATGCGACACGTCGCCGAGTATCTGTGGAAGGCACCGGGCAATCTCGAGTCGCAATTGCTCACGCTGCTGCAAGACAAGATCCCCAAAGACACGAGCGCGATTAGTGCGTATCGGGACGCGATCACGCGAGTGGTGAGTGTGGCTTTCATATCATGGTATGACGACCATTTTGGGACTTACGCTCGTATGCCAATGCAGATCCTCGGAATGAGTGAGGCGGCCGAACTGGTCGGCTTTCTTATCCCCAAGAACAGCCAAGTGTGCAACTTTGGTGACCAGATCAACCTGTATGTATCCTGGTAGAGACGAGAGAGAAGGAAGCTAAAGCCTCAAGGTTTCACTGACAATGTGCGTTAATTCGACTGAGCAGATTGTACGCGAAGAAGCGACGGCAACAGCTGATGACGATCGCGCGCGGGTTTATGAGCCGCGACTATCGCAATTCGTTCAAGGTCACGGCCGCGACCGAGCGGTGCAGCATTGGTGCCTCTCTCGGCAACGGCAAGAAAGACGGTGGCAGCGGCGGAAAAGGAAAAATGGGATCTGGAGGCGCTGGCGGAGGTGATTCGGTGACTGGATCCTCGGGCGACGAAGTGGAAAGCGGTAGTTTCCAGATGCCCGACTACCGTATCACGCACTGTGCCCACGACGTCGTGGAGCTCGCACACCAAACGCTCATGGAGGCGTGCACACCTGATGCTGTTTATGCCAATACGTTTTTCCACACGAGCCGCGACGTGATGTTTCTTTTCCGCGCCGTCGTACCAACTCTCTACCAAAGCGAAATCGCCAATGACGCGAGCACGTGCATGCTCTTCCACAACGACTGCATGTACATTGCGTACCACATGCTAACCATCGGTCACGTCTACAAGAGCCGGTACGTTCATGTTGTAGAGAATACCCTGTCTCCAATCTCACCGCTTGCTGTTGACTTGGAACCCTTGTAGACTTCCGTCCCCACTCAACCAGATTGCGACCATGGTGGATATGGTGCCGGCATTCCGAGAGGCTGGTGAAAATGCGCTCACCGCGTACGCCAAGACCGTGTCCGACGATTTGCGAAGCGGCATCCGGGTCTTCCAGGTAGGTTTCCCGTATTATCAGTTGAGTTAGAAGCCACGAAAAGCTAATACCTGCTTTTCATGGACATTAGGAACGCGGTGGCGTCGAATCGATTGCCGCACTCGACGATCTGGAGCAATTCTTAAAGTCGACGTTGTACAAGCTCAACCACATGACGACGGCCTGGCGGGAAGGACTCCCACATGGAGTGTATAACCGCGTCATGCGCTTCATTCTGCAGCCCCTTGTCACCAGTTTTCTGGAGCAAATGCTGTTGGACAAGGTTTGTTATTCGAGATTCCCACAGCGGATGTTGCTGAGCTAACGACAAGCGTGTATGCCGCAGAAAATCGGCTCGAGCACTACAGGCAAACTTCACAATCTCGCGTCTCTGCTACTGGAGGTAATATTGGATATCCGTCCGTGACCCCAGTGATCCACGCACTGACCGGTTTTTTCATGTCGATAGACACATACGTCGTTCACGTCAGTGGGGCAGGCGGAGAAGCACGTTCCCGAGTTCGTCAAACTGCGCCGCTTCGCCTCGCTCCTGGTACGTCAAAGAGCTCCCCAAAGGCTGATTTCCAAAAGATCTCACGTGCTGCTCTGTCTTCCACAACAGGTTCAACCGCTGGCGACGATTCAAGACCAGTTCCTCAATGGAAATTTAAGCGATTTCTCGTCTCAGGAGCTGAGTGCAGCAGTGAGGTTCGTACTTGGGAGTGAAGAGATCTTCGTTGTACAGTATGTGACGATGGCTCACAGACTTGCGAAATTTCTGCTGTCGCAGATCGCTCTTCCGCGAGTCACCCGAGCGGAACGAACTGTTGCGATTGGTGGCCACGTCCACTCCCGCCAGTGCGCAATAAAAAAACCGAAGTCTCGTACTTCGTCAAGGTCTTTTCTTCATACTATCCATTTTATTTTCACATTTACAAAATGCATCCATTCTCTAACAAGCTTGCAGCCGTCCTTGGCCTCAAATCCACTTCTTGTATCGAAAGTAAAACTGCAGACTGAACGCGATGCAGAGCACAAAGAGCCAAAACATGGGATACCCAAAGCGACTGTGGAGCTCGGGCATGTTGTCAAAGTTCATGCCGTAGACGCCCGTGAGAAATTGCGCTGGCAAAAAGACGGTCGTGACGATCGTCAGCGTGTAAATGACATAGTTCATTTGGTTGGCCTTGGCGTCGCGGTAGTCTTCCGTGAGCAGGCGGCACATTTGCAGCTGCAGCTCAATGTCGTCAAGCACTTGCACCGTGTGGTCGTGGACGTCGCGGATGTAGGCCGTGACGGTCTCATCAAAGTCTTTGCTTTCGATCAGATTCTTGAGCACTTCCCTCGCCGGCTTGAGCAGGCGCGGCAAACGAAACAGCTCATTCTTGAGGAACCGTAGCCGTGCAATGTCAAAGCGGTGCTTGAGCTGCTCGAGTTCGTCTTCGAGCTGCATGAGGTTTTCCGTGATCGTGTCAATGACGCTCGTGATCTGATCGACAATCACATCCAGCACTGCGTACGTGAGAAACTTGGCGTCATTGTGGCGTAACTTTGAATACGGAATCGTCAGTCGGCGGTTCAGCTCGGTCCAAATGTTGTTGTTGTTGCCGTCCTTGATCGTGACGACCGTGTTGTCGCCGACCACAAAGATCGCGACGTGTTCAATGTAGAGCTTGAACGGGTCGTCGTCGTCGGCGCCGGCCGTCGCCGTGTCGCTAGTGAGCAGATTACGCGTCGACGACTGCATGTCAATCTTGAACATGGACGTGATCGAGTGCGCGCGCGATCGCTTGCGCCTGGTGAGGTCCAATTGGTCTTGCAGCAGATCCATGCGCAGCACGGGGAACACGAGAAACAAATGGCCGTCGTAGCGGTCAAACTTGGGGCGCTCGTGCATCTCGAGCGTGTCTTCGACAGCGAGCGGATGGAGACGGTACTTGATCGCGAGCCGCTTGAGGTTGAGACTGTCGCGGCCATTGATATTGATCCACCGCACCGACACCCAGGGCGGCCGCTTGGCTGTGAAAAAGCCCGACAGATCCGACTTGCGCAGCGTGTACTGCTGGAGTCTTGCACTGGAAAAGTCGCAGACCGTCATGGAGGCTGGTGAGTACCCAGCGGGGGTCATGCGTGCGACCGTGGCCTCTTCAAAGAGATGCACGAGCTTGAGCTTGTGGACGGCGGCGTCAAACTGCTCAAAGGTCACGTGCTGCGTGCCCGTGCGGTCAATGCTGCCCACCAATTTGAGGAACGCGGCATCGTCCTCACAACGAATACCCATGCCTTCGAGTGCGACGCGGAAGCCCTCGTAGGACAGCTGTCCCGACGAATCGTCGTCCGGGTGGGCCTCGTCAAACGCCATGCGCAGCCGCGCGGCCGTCACGTCAAAGTACGGATCGAGAATCGACAGCTCGTCGTCGCCAAAGTCGGTCGCGGCATCATGGAACGAGTTGTGGCCGGGCGACTTGGGGCTGTAGATGAACGAGACCTTGTCGACGCTGAGCTGCACCTCCGTGTGGTGGCCGCGCGACTGCGACTGCGACTGGGAGTGAGAATGGGAATGGGTCGCGATGGAAGAGGACGAGCCGAGGCCGCTGTAGAACACGCTGGGGGACGCGAATGGCTCGTCGCTCTCGCTCTTGGGCGACGAAGGCACGTGGAGGCTCTTGAGCAGCGGCGTCTCCTCGTTCACGGAGCGGTAGAAGTCCATTCCGGAGAGATGAAGATCAGTTGCACTAGTAATAAGCTGAGCTGATCCCAGATTGTGGCATCCACACTGTGCGTTGCGTTGCAGAGACAGAGACGAGGTCCAACGGACGACTATTTCAGCGAATCAGAGCGGAGGGTTCATTTACATAACATGGTGTGTCCCACACAAATTAGTGTTGGTGCAGAAAAATAGTGTGAGACACCTCATTTTTGGAGAGGGTGGCTTCAACTCCAACAACTCACAGAGACTGCCGCCTTTCTCTCCTTCTCTTTCTCTCAACGCCCGCTACTGAGCATGCCGATGCGTGCGTGTCGCTTCCGTCTCTGCTGCCCGTTCCTGTTCTGAGTAGACGAGAAAAAGAACGCCGACATCCGTGGTGTATTCTTGGCGACACAGCACCAAGTTCGCACTTGAACATATCTCCCCGTGCTTGTCCTCCACTATTGCTGTTCTGCTGGCGGAACGCACCATGGCGCGCCGCAGCTTCTTCAAGGCGCATGGCGCAGACACCATGGCGGCCACGCGCCACTTTTTCCACGGCGTCGACCTCAGCGCGCAGCCGTTCCTCACCAAGCGCGGACGCAAGACGGGCCGCGTCGTCAAGCGAGTCTTTGTCATTGTCGATGGTACGTTTACGGCATGCCGAGACCAGACTGCCGGCGCACTTTCCAAACCAATGTTGCCATGTCCATGCATAGGCTACCTCTTTTACTTTCAGAGTGCGCTGGCCGCTGAGCCGTGCGGCATTATTCCGCTCGAGCACGCCGAGTACGTCACGCACTCGTACGCGTCGAGCGAGCATCTGTCCAACTTTTGCTTTGAAGTGCGGTCGCCCGTGCGCGAGTGGGGCAGCATCATTCTCCATTTTCACAACTTTGAGCCCAGCAAAGCGGTAGAGATCGAGCGCGTGCTGGATGCGGCGGGAGCCCAGAGTCGTCGGTGTCACGTGCCGCCGACGACTGACGAACCCCAGGTGCTCCATAGTGACGACGCCCCAACGACTGTGACAACACGTAAAAAGTCGCAGCCCGTACTGTCCCGTCTCGTCACGCTGAGTCGTCGCCTTCTCAGCTCGCGCGCGTACGACGCAGCCGAGGACGAGCCCCTGTCCATGGGTGATGCTGCGGCGCCGTGCAGTGACGGCCTCACTGCGTGTGGCGACCACGGCACGACTATCGACCACCACGAGACGACCAGTTTCATCTACAAGACGTCGGCCAAGCGCGGCAGCCTCGTCAAGCTGCAGTGGCGCCGTTCAATCATGGGAGACGCCGTGGAACGTCATGAAGAAAGTGCGATCCCAGCCAAGCAGCAGCAATCGCCCAAGCGCAAGCGCAACACCATTGCGTTTGCCGGTCGAGACGCATTTTCATTTGCTCTCCGGGAGGGCGACTTTGTCGCCGAGCAGCACATTGATGTCGAAGTGTGCCATGACCTGTGCACGAACGGTTACGCCGAGAACTCGGGGCGTAAACTGTTCCACTTATATATGGCTCCGTTTTGGCCGTGGGAGCGGCAGCGCGACCGCGCCAACAAGTTCCTGCTCAAGATGGACGCCGATACGTTGCCACGTGTACGGTTTGCGACGCTTGATGCCGATCGTACTGACCGCGCGTATCCGACGGCCGCCGACTGCCGCGGCCTGATTGAGATCTCGACGGTCGAGGGCAAGATGTTTGCGAGCATTCAACTCGGCAAGGAACGTGCGCTGTCGTTTCCGCTTTTAGTATCGATAAGCGAGTCGTCACTCAAGCTCAACTCGCCGCCAAAGCAGCAGCGACTCGCGCTCTGTGCCGATGCATTTGACGCCGGCAGGAGCAGCATCCCTGACTCGGCATTTCAGCAGCACACGGTGGCGCTGCGACCGCCGTCGCCAGAGAAACACGTCTCCCATGGCTCAGTGTTCTTGTCTTCCTCCACCGAAAAGCACATGACGACGGCGCTGTCGTTGGGCGTGAAACCACAGCTTGCGCTCGATGCCAACGATCGTGTCCAAGGAACAAGCGCAAATCTCAGCGCATTGACACCACGCAATCCCGTTTTCGGTCCGCTCCCGTCACCGGCCAAGTGCTTCCGGCCGCTGTCGCCGGGGGTGTTACCGTTGCGTACAGTGGGCGCAGCCCTCACTGCATCTCCACCCGTCATTCCGCAGCGAGTCACGCTGCTGCCACTCCCGACGACGACCGAGGTCTGCTTCGCACTGCCTCAAGTGACTCTGAAGCCGCCGACAATAAGCGTGAGCCCCCTCAAGGTGCTTCAGAACCGCACGTCTTTCTCACCAAAAACCAACTTGTCAGTGGTGCTGCCGCCACCACCACCAACGCCACAAGTGGCTGGTAAAGTCGACATGCTCCAGTCACCTGTAGTGTCAGGCTCGTCCACGGCCAGTACACCGTCATTGTCTCTGCCAGAGCCGCCCAAGCCGCGCGACGTGAAATTGGTGCAAGCCGTGAGTCTCGCCGAGAGCTACAGCGGCAGCTGCCACTTAAAAATGTACGAACCCGTCCGAATGATCGGCTGCGGCGGCTTTGGCCACGTCATGGTCGCGCGCCAAAAGAGCACGGGGCAACTCGTGGCCATCAAGTCGCTCAGCAAAAAGGCCATCGCGTCGCAGAACCAGATCCAGCACTCCATGTCCGAGAAGAGCGTGCTCACCATGTGCCGCAACCACCCGTTCATTATCCAGATCCACGCGGCGTTCCAGACCATCGACCATCTCCACATGGTTCTCGACTATTGTCCCGGCGGAGAGCTCTTTTTCCACCTCTCACAGGTCGGCCGCTTCCAGGAGCACCACGCGGCCTTCTACACGGCCGAAGTGTTTCTCGCGCTCGAGCATCTCCACCGCAACGACATTATCTACCGCGATCTCAAGCCCGAGAACATCTTGTTGGACCAGCACGGCCACGTGCGGCTTGCCGACTTTGGTCTCTCCAAGTGCGGCGTCGACGACTGGACCGTGGCCATGACGTTCTGTGGGTCCATCGAGTACCTGGCGCCCGAAGTACTGGCACTTGGTGAGCCGTCGCTCGTGCACGCGCTGTCCCCAGCTGCACAGAGTCGCAAGGGCTACGGCAAGGCCGCCGACTTTTGGGCGCTCGGCTGTCTGCTCTTTGAGCTGCTCACGGGCGAACCGCCTTTTTACAGCGGCAACAACCGCCCTCTGCTGTACTCGCGCATCATGAAAGGCTCCATCTCGTTCCCACCGAACGTGGGTGCCGACGCTCGCCACCTCATCCAGGCGCTGCTCACGCTGGACCCGAGCGAGCGGCTCGGCGCCAAGAAGCGCAGCCACGCGGCCATCCGCGAGCACACGTTCTTTGCCAAGTACATTCACTGGGAACGCCTGCTGAACCGCAACGTGCGTCCTCCGTTCCAGCCGCGACAGGAAGCGTTTGCCAACTTTGACAAACAGTTCACGTCCATGCCCGTGGGTGCCGTCGACAAGATGACCTCGTTCCCGCGCAATTTGCCCATGGAGTATCAGTTGTTTGAGAACTACAACTGGGAGCCAGCGACCGGTTCCAAGTGAATCAATCCGCTTCACTAGTCGTCATTGAAAGCGTTTTGAATATACTGATAGAGTCATGCCACTGCCACCCATCCACTCTGCGTGGTCTCCGCTTTCTTCAGCGCTTCAGAAATTCATCCATACATTTCCAGAGCTTGTTGTTCATGGACATTTGATACTGACTCCAATCTCAACAATGGCGAGAAAGATATAAGTGAATTCTGGGCTTGGGTACACTTTTGAACCTGGGCACACTTCTGCCTATCTCTAGTAAGTTGAAGAGGCCCTCAATCACAGCAATAGAGATGTCTTCCAGTGCCGCTGCGTGTGTACAGTGTGCGTACAGAGTATGCGCTTGTCTATGAGCTCCTGACCACCACACAAGCCACCGCGTTGAGAGCAATCAGTGCCATGAGTGCTGGGCAACCAACGACCGCGCGTGGAACAGGGGGTGAGACCTCCATAACGACAGGTTGTCTCGACCAGGTGCGCGCAAACGAGTGGACACAGTGTATGGCAAACCCAAAACGCTGAAGGATGAGTTTTGTCTCTGATGAGGAATTCCAGCCTATGGTTTTGACTGCACGCAGCGAAGTGCAGGGCAATTGCTTTTGCGCCAGCGCGAATGGCTACACGCCGTCGCCGCACTCGCCTCAGTGACCATCAGTGGTTGATGGATGACGACGGCTAACTGTAAAAAGAGATTAGACTCATGTTTACGGTAATATTTGAAATAGTTTTTGACTCGAATTTGTCAACATCTACTCAAAAATCGCTCTGATGGAGAGATGACAGTTGTCCAAAAGGGTCCCAATTATAGTTTGAGAAATAAATGCCTCTTTGGAGGCGTTTATTGCAACACTGACACGGTATTTAGCAACTCAGTGGAATTCCATCATCCATTCTACTGGTTAAAGTTCAAAGTTGCCTAATAAGGGGTGTCCGTTGGGGATCCGACACGGAATTCCACCATCTGGAATCTCGAAGCCACCCATCGCGGCACTTGAAGCTCCACAACGCAACCTCCATTTCGGCACTCGACTAATATTGATAATGGGAATGGATTTACGACCGCCAGCGCTAGCGCGAGCTCCACAGTGCGGCATGGCGCCGCTCGACCCCCCCCCTCTCCACGACCAAGTAGGCGTGTCACTAACGCGAGTGAATTCTT
>JAADVC010000198.1:0-29826 GCA_023334575.1 Pythium volutum | reverse complement strand
TTATGGTGATGATTGTGAAGAGGAGCGAACGACAGCACGGGACGGACCCGGGCTGCATGAAGCCAAGTCCACACGGCCGTCGTTGACCGCTCCTCCCCTGCCACACTGTGTGGCTTTTCTGGCGTATACGGATACTTACATGTCGACGAGCCGTGCTCGGTCGTGTGTGCGTCGCCCCCTCGTTCCCCCCATGGACGAGGGGCGAGCTCATTTTTTTCTTTTGTGTGGTGGTGGCATTGGCCATCTTTTTGGGGTCTCTTTTTTGCTTTTTTCGTTTCGGTGTGGGAAAACGACGAAGAGCTCACCCGAGTTTGGTGAACGTGATTTTCATTTTACGTCTCTTTCGCGGGGACGCGACTGCCGCGGCCGGTGCACGCACCGTCGGCTTTTCCACATCCTTGGGCGGCTTGACTGGCGTCGACGTCGCCGAGGCCGATCCTGCCAACGCCTTGGGGCCACTCGCGACAGTGGTGGCGGCAAGGGCACGCTTGACGTCCTCGCTTATGCTGTTTTCACGCTCGCGCTTCTTGGCCGCATCGGCTGCCGTCACAGGCGCCTCGGGCGACTTGTCTTCAACGCTTCCGACCGACGTGCTGCGATCGCGCTGGCTTTCCTGGGACGCATCACTCTCCGCTGCTGGGTTTGGGCTCTGTGGCGCACTGGTCGTGGCCGAGAGGTCTTCGCTAAAGTCTTGCGAAAAGCCCTCTTTTGGCGCTTCGTCTCCACTAAGACTGGCCGCGGCGGCAGTTGCCGCTGTCGTCGTCGTCGTCGCCGTCGTCGCACTGTCGGCGGCCGTTTCTTCTTCCTTCTTCTTGCGCAGGAATTCGCGACGCACATTCTTGGCAACAGCGCGTCCGCCCATGTCCTCAAACACACACTCGGGCAGATTCTTCCACACGATCGGCGTCACCTTAACGTCCATGGTCGGCGTGCGCTTGTTCCAGCGGTACAAATCGTTCTGGATAAAATAGTGGACCGAGTTGTCAATGTTGAGCTCCTTGCCCATGAGCTTGCGGCGGTCGACGTCAAAGCCCACAAAGTAGCACACGCCCGTCTTGGTCGTCTTGCCATCGTCCTCGACGGCCGAGAGCGGAAACTTTTTGGGGAACGCGCGAATGTGGGTGAGCTGCGGAATAAATCCCAAACTCTCGACGAGCTTGCGGATCCGCGATTCACAAAAGCTGCTCCAGGCCTGCGTTTCGTCTTCCTTGGTCGAGTACACGTCGACCGCGAGATAGTGCTGCTGCACGGCGAAAAAGTCGGTCGACTCAAAGAGCGCGTCCCAATTGTCGCCGCCCTTGCTCAAAATGTCTTGGACAATGTCAAGGCCGCGCTTGAGCTCGTCCTTCATGACCGACAGACTATGGGCCGACACGTTGAACGACGAATTCATCGACGGGTACGCCGGCGTCAAAATGGGCATAATCTGGTACCGGTTGTTCCCGGCATTAGCGTTCCACACGTCAAGCCCGAGCTTGGCATCGTACGTCTTGCAGAGCTGTTCCCGAAATCAACAAAGGCTGTTAGGGCCTCCGCACTCCACATGTCTATCATGCAACACAATAAAATGTACGTTACCTGGATCGCAAGCGGCCATTTCCACGTCGAGAGCACCATGAAAAAGCGCAGCAGCAGCGTTGACGGTGCGGCCGTCGGGTAGAGCTGGTTGATAAAGCACACGAGGATACACCAGTTGACGCCACCGAGATAACCCATCTTGTTCGAGTAGAGCCCGCGGTTCTTGGCCCAGCGGCGCACGACGCGCAGCACACTGATAAACGAGTCGCGGTTCGGCGTGAGCTTGATCATGAGCTCAGTCACGCGCGGTCCATTGAGCGACTTTTCCGTCGCCGTGTCGACACCGGCCAAGATATTGTCGTCAAGAATGTTCACGTCGTCGGGCACATTGTTGCGCGGCAGAATCGCAATCTGCAAATCGATATTGATCTCTTCATAGTCAAACGTGAGGATGGGCACGACTGCGCCCTCGATCGCGACAAGGTTCGTAACCTTGGCGTGCTTGACGAAAATGTCCTTGAGCGACGAAAAGAAATCGTCGCGCGACACGTGGCGCGGCGCGACACAAATCGTATCGATATCGGCGCCTGGTTCATTCACACCGAGACGGTACGAGCCCGAGACCAAGATCTGGCCGCCCGCGTCAGTGGCCATGTCCTCGGGCACGCCCTTGGCGACACAGACTTGCTTGACCCAGTCGCGAAAGATCGCGCGCAGCTCGGCGAGAATGAGCGAGCGGCGCTGGATATTTTCGGGCGACTCGGTCGGATAGTGCTTCTCCATGTAGGCCGTGAGCTTGGCCGACTGCTCCAGATCCTTGGGCTCAGGCGGCGTCGTGCGGATCGCCTTGTACGCCTGCTCGAGCACGTGGGCCGCGACCGTAAAGGTACCGCCGTTTTGCATCGCGTTCTAGCGGGTTTCACGCCGCGACAACGCACACACTAGGGAAATAAACGACGGCGGAGCGAATGCGTCGGTCGGATCGGGGCGGCGGGGCGCGCGGCGAGGGCAAGAAGAGGGAATAGTGAGAAGGGCGGGAGGATGCCGGGCTTTTTGGTGTGGGGGGAATTTTGGTGGCGTGTGTGACTGCTTGCTTCTTTCTCTGCAAGTGCCGACCCAACGATCGGGCGACAAAAAAAAATCGGTTTTTTTTTTCGCGCGAAAGAGTGATGATCACAAAAAACCAGTCCCGAGAGAAAAAAGGATGGCTGGGGCGACTTTCAATTTTCAATTTGTGGGTGTTGATTGGTTGAAAATAAATTATGAACGATTGGATTGGTTGCAATTCAGGATGGCAGAGGACGGCGCGGGATCTGGATCTTTCTGGATGATCTGGAAATGGAGGGGGGCTTGGATCTCTCCACAAGAAAGGCGGGGATGCGTTTTCTGACACAAAGAGACTCCTTGCTGGTGTCCCTCTCTCTCTCTCTCTCTCTCTCTCTCTCCTCTCTCTCTCTACTTGATGCCAGATGCATTTTCTATCGGACGGGACCTCATGATGGAAAGGAAGGGACAATTTGATGGGAGTTTTTTGTTTGGAGATTATGAAAGAATGAGCAAGAGATCTCTACATCCTGCCTGGATGGAGGATGGGTTTCATCTCGCGCATACTGTGGAGAGACAAGCGGCATTTAAAAGATGGCGAGCTTGACTTCCATGGCCTCGTGCACGCGGAACGAGTGCTCTGGGTGCTCGTTCGGGTCTACATCCAGAATGACAAGAGGTGCATGAGCATTGTTTCCAAAATGGGGGACATTTACAAGGGCGGGCAGGACATACTGTTGAGAAAGTCGCTGAACGAGATCTCTTCGTCAGCGCCCGTGACCGTCTCGAGACCGGCACGCGAGCTCGGGAGGCCGGGGAGACGCTGTAAGAATGGAGTCGGGGCAAATACTGTTAGCTTGCTCGATACAAGCAGATAAACCAGTTCATGGGGACTACGACGTACGCCAAACTGTTCCATCACAGCCTTCTCCGTGCGCAGTCGCATGGCCGCGGCCTTGCCGTAGATCTGCTCGACCGTTGCCATCTTGAGCTCCCAGTGGTTGCGGCGGTGCTGCGATTTGCATAGCCAGAAAGTTAGACGCCTGCTTTAAACGACCAGCATGCGCCGCACGGCAGACTGACGCACCATGCTCTGAAGCTGCTGCACCGGGTGGACGGGTCGCACGTCCTCGCTGGCGCTATAGAAGCCGTGGCGAAGCGCATCGGGCGGCGCGCGCACAAGCGGAAGGTTGGAGGCGTTCTGCAAGTCCAGATCATTTCAATACATTTAGCCTGTTCATCATTCACGGACGTTCATTGAACCAATGGCACGCCCTCCCACAGCGGCGATAGGAGAATGCGGCGATAGGAGAATGCCTTCCTATTCGTATGCCGTGGAGGAGCACACCACGCCACGCGCTTCATACGCACCATGATCGTCGAGAGATGCAGGGAGCTGCTTTTGGCCGGTGCGATGTTTTTTGGATCTGCCCCTCGGTTTGATACGGTGTTCTTAACGTATAGACCATAAGGCTGTTGAAATTTGCCAAACGATAAGTTAAGAACCTATCCGCACCTTTTCCAGCAGCTCTCCCCATCGACCAGCTCTCAGGAGATCATGGCGCGCAAGTCCGTATCGCGCGCGGACGAATTCGGCTTCAAGACGTCGTCGGGCGTCAATTACAACCAAGTGCTGGGCCGACAGATCGAGGATGAGCGGTTCCAGCGCCAGCGCGCGCTGCGCGAAGGTTCGGTGGTGCGTACAAGAATGGCTACCTTAAAAACGGTTCCATGTCTGCGGTTGGTGATATCTAACCTCCTGTTATTTTCATGATGCAGCCTACCCCAGCCCCCGTCGCGGTGGCTTCTGCGGCTGGCGCTCCGTCGGCCACGATGGACGCAGTGATGCGCATGCTCACGGGCAAAGAAGAGCGCACGATCGCAGACCGTATCTCGGATCCAAACAGGCCGACGTGGGAGCAGTACAAGAAAGAGAACGCCGACAAGTTGGATTTGACTGACGACGGCGCCAAGGAGATGCGTCAGTACCGCAAGAAGCTGGACGCTGCACGCGAAAAGGTACGTGATGGACAAGACCCTCAAAACCAATCCAGCAAACTGGTCTCATTTAGAATTGTCAAATTTTTGTAGGCACTGCGCAAGCGCAGCGGCGGCAGCTCGAAGAAAACCAAAAAGCACAAGCGATCACGTTCGGCATCTTCAGATAGCAGTGGTGACAGTGAAAGTGAGAGTGACGGTGATCATGCAAAGCGCCGGTCTTCCTCAAGAAAGTCCAGGAAGAAGAGCAAGTACGTATTCCAATTCTCACACCCCTCTATCAGCGTTGAGCCCGTCAGAGGATACTGACGCAGATCCCTCTATGAAATGGTTACAGAAAGAGCCGTAAACGACGGCGTGCATCGTCATCGTCCGACTCAGAGACAAAAGACGATGACTCGCGTGGCTCGTCGGATTCCGAAGTCGACACGCACCGCCGCAGCTCGCGCAAGCACAGTCGCAAGCCATCGTCGTCCAAAAAGAGCAAGAAAAAGTCCCACAAGAAGCACAAGAAGTCCTCGAGCAAGGAGACCACTAGCGCAGACCGCTCGCCGTCGCCCATGCGCTTGTCGTCCTTTCTCGACGGCGGTGGCTCAGACTCAGATTGAGTGCGACCCAGATCTGAATATAGAGTCTCGATCTTTTTGTCCCCCCCACGGGGTTACTATAGGAACTGATATGGCATCCTTCAAGTGGATCATGCCACGGAGAGCTCCCATTTCCTCTTCGTCATTTCGCGATCGCCACGGGACGCCAACAAGACGCAAAAATGAACACCGCACAAAATGGACATGACACTGTCGAGGCGGCGGCGGAGAAGCGCGCGGCATTCATGGAACTGCTGCGGTCCGGCGTGCGCGCCAAACTGCAAGACCAAGAGGACGCGGACGCCTCCTCCTGCCAAACCAGCACGGCCTGGCGCGCGCTCGCGTGGCGCAACGCCTACGCGCTCGAGCCATTCTTCCAGGAAACAATCTGCGGGCGTCCGTTGCGTATCAAGCAGTTGCTGCAAGGGGAGCTCACGGGCTTTGGCACGGGGCTCACCGTGTGGCCGGCGGCGTGTTTGCTGCTGAAGCACCTCGAGCACCGGTATACGCACGCGACCAAGCGGGACGTGAATGGTCTCCACAACAGCCTAGTGGTCGAGCTTGGAAGTGGCACGGGCGCCGTGGGTATCGCCGCAGCCATGCTGGGCGCGCAACGCGTGGTCGTCACGGACGTGGAGAAAGTACGCTTCCTCATGGACACCAATGTGCAGACTGCCCAAGAACTGTGCGGTAGCCACCTCCAAGTGGACGTGGACGTGTACGAGTGGGGCGCACCACCGAGTCCGCGGCTGCTCCATGCTGACGGTACACTTCCCGACGTCGTGCTCATCTCAGACTGCATTCTGCCGCGGCTCTATCCGATTGAACCGCTCGTTGACGCGCTCGACTGTCTGTGCGGACCGCACACGACTGTGCTCATCAGCTACGAGCCGCGGTACTATGCGCTCTTTGACCCGAAAACACGATTCTGGGAGCTGCTCGCGCAAAAGAATTTTGTGATCCGCGAGATCGATGACGACATGTACCACCCGCACTACCGCGCGGATGATATTGAAGTCTGGGAGGCGCGACGTGGAAATTAGATTAGAAAGGGGGACAAAATCACATCTCGACATGAGATAATATAGAAAACAAAATACCTTTTGGCGGACTGTCTCACTTTTTGGATACGAGCGGAGGCGCAGCGGCTTGGAGCGCGAGGCAATGGAGTTCGTCATGGCGTGTCGCCGTTTCGGGCGGCACGTCAATGTGTTGCGTCTGGAGATAGTGGTGGAGTCCGTCCGTGGAGAGCAGAGAACACAGCACGTCCATTTGCGCCTGGTCTTGAGACAGCGTGCGTTCCCGAAACGCTGGCAGCTCCGTCTTGAGACTACGGGTGGATGGCTTTTCCTCGCTGCCATCTGCATCACCGCCATCACCAAAAAAAACTCCACTGATCGTGCCTCCGTCTTGTGGAGTCGCGGAATCCAACTCACCAGCATGCATGGCCGAAATCGTCTTCTTGGCAGAAGCTCGTACTTCTTCATCCTCGGATTCCAGGAACTGATCGAGCTGGAAGGCATCGCTTTCAGTGAGTGCACGAGCCGCTACAAGATATTCCATCTGTGCGCGCAAGATGATTAGTTCCGAGGTAGTAGCTCGCTTCAATTCGTCTTCACTGGATGATGCATGGATCGACTTCATCGTTTCAAACTTGTACAGCTTCTGCACGGTCGGGTAGAGAGCAGCATCGGTCGTCGCAAGAATCTCGGTAGACGATACAGGCAGCGCCGAGTTGGCATAACTGAAGTAGGACGTGTAGCTTTTCCACCAGCTCTCGCTCTCCACGTCGACCGCCTCGGCATTCTGTCCAGCCTCGTGCTCTTCCAATTCACGCAGTGATCGCGCGGCCTCGGTACTGACCCATTCCCAAAACATAGACCACGCGACGGGCCCTTCGAAGCGTTCGTCTTGAATCACCGAGAGCACAGATTGGTACCCGCCCTCCGATACCGATCCGGACGCCTCGTACAGCTTGGTGATGATCGTCACACAGTCGGCTTTGGTGATATTGCCGGTACCGTTGGGATCATACTCGTTAAAGAGAATGCGCGCACCCAACTCTAGGCGATCGATCTGTTCCTTGGCCGTCTTGTAGCTCGTGAAGTACGACGCCGTGTAGCCCGTGTACGCTTTGGACCCTGCGAAAAAGCCCAACATGCCGCCGGCAATCGCAGCGCCTGTGGCAGCCACAACCCCGACGGGGCCCGTGATGCCGACCCCCGTCCAAAACCCAACGGCCGACGCGACACTGTACGCACCCAGGCTCGCTCCGGTCGCAGCCGCAGCTCCACTGGCAATATGATGGCCCGCCTTAAGTCGGAAATCTCGCATCATCAACCGCTCGCTCGTGGCCGACACGACGCCCATATTCTTGCGCTCAGTTTGTCGCTGACGATACTCGTAATAGTCCTTGCCGATATCAACGAGAATGGACGCGATCGTCAATGGCGCAGCGACGGCACCACCTAGCGCAGTGGACGCTCGCGACATGCCCTTGGCGATTACAACGCCACTGGCAGCACGAAGCCCGCTATCGAGCGCGCCGTCCTTCCCGGCCTTGACCAGCTCGAGAATGCCACCTCCTTCTTTGCTCTTCTCGAGACCCAGCTTCTCGACCACGCGTTCCGACAGCACCATTCGCTTTTCTTCCATCGCGTCCTTGGCCGTGTGGAGTGCCCGCAGCGCGCCGCGCTGGATCCCCGTCTTCTGAATGAAGCCCACACACGACGCGTCAAAGCGAATGACCGCAGACGTTTGATCGGGTCGCCAATCTTCCACTGTGCCAAGACCGAAAAACGTCGTGACGGCCGAGCCCACGGGATATTCCACCAAATCTTCCTTGACCTCCACGACTTTGTCTTCCTCGGCGATATACAAATTGTCTGGAATCGGCTCCACGTCACTGAGCTCTTTGAAAGCAACCGCCACTTGGTCGGCCAGATCCACGCAGTCGAAAAACTCGTCTTCAGCAAATGCTTGCATGCGAGCTTCCTCGTAGTCGGTCAGACACTCGAAAAATTCATCGGCTAGTGCATCGTCTTCGTGGTCTTCGGGTGCCGGTGCCGCGACAAGACTAGACTGCTCACGGACCACAAGCGCACCATTCTTGCCTGAATCGCCTGAAGAAGCTCCATCAGCGGACACTGTCCCGCCACCACTTCGGTCTCCTTCAATTCGGTCGAGTCGCTTGCTTCGCTGTTGCGAGCGGTGGTCGTCCATCAATAACAGCAAATACTCGCCAGGCATCTTGCGCACAGCATCGGCTTGCATCTTCTTCTTCGAAGCGTACGAGTACTGGTTCCAGCCGGCCACAGCCAGCGCCACACCGGCGCCCACGACGACAGCGCCACCCAAAACCGACACAGTCTTCATGCCTGTCGCAACTCCTTTTCCATTCATGGCTGGAGCGGCCACGTCGCCGGGCAGGATTTCATCGGGTTGCACAAACATAATCTTCTCTTGCTGGTCAGCACCGAGGCCCACTTTGCGGGCCACACGAATGCGGTCGGACGCAAACATATTCTGATGGTTGTTGGGCACCATGCCGTTATTGGCCAGCAATGGATCGACCCGGCGAATCCGCGCGTGGCCCACGACACTCGAACTCGAGGACGTGAACCGCGACGAGATATGGGAGACAGCGCCAGTCGCACCATCGAGCACATCGCGAAAGGTCGAGATCGCTTCGTCCAGTGTCATCCCCCGTACGGTGCCTTGACGCACAAACTCTTCCGTCCACGTCAATCCCTTGGACAGGTGCGCATCATAGGCGGCACGGGCCTCGGCGTCCGACAGCACTTCGTACGACTCGGCCAGCAGCTTGAAAACTTGCTCGGCCATGTCTTTCTCGAGGGGGTTTGCGGCGCTGGACCACCGATCCGGATGCCACTTGAGTGCGAGATTCTTGTAGGCGGTGCGAATCTGACGGGCCGTCGCGTTGCGCGAGACGCCCAGTCGTTCGTAATAGCTCATAGTCTCATTGATCTGGATCGACGTCGACCGCCTTGCGATCGCGTCCACGTACGCACTCATCAAATGCTGGAGAATCGAATTGCCAGTCAGTGCTGTGGTGGCCGCATCGTCTTCTTGAAGCTCCCGCAGAATCAACGCCGCGTCTGCGAGCAGCTTGAAGTCCTTGCTCTCTTTCTTCAGAAAGAGGTACGTCCCACACGGTGCGTACTGGTAGTTCACTTCTTTGATCACATTGAGCTCGCGGAACTTGTGGAACGTGTTTTGCAAAATGTTGAGACTCATGGTGATGTAGGCCGACGTGACACTGGCGCCCACGCCACCGACGCCCGCGCTGGCCGTCTCGACGCCCATGCCGACAAACACGCTTTGCATGTGGGCTGGTAAAAGCTTAAACAGCGTCTTGGTCGCCTTGGTGATCGTGAGAAAGCGTTCCGTAGTCTTGGTCACCATGGCCGCCGACTGCGCAACGTTGAGAATGCCCGGGATGCAATCCATTTCGTTCACGAGCGTCACGAGCCGCTTTGTCAGCCCCAGTGCGTCGAGAAACTTGTGGAGCGCGTGGGAGCTTATGTATGGAGAACCAAAACCCATGGCCATGACATGGGGCAGCGTGTGCTGGATTTCGTCCAGTGGAAACGCCTCCCACAGATCCTGGTCCACACTGGTCGTCGTGGTCGTTGACCGATGGAGATCGTGCTTGCGTGCCTCGGCGTCTTTGCGCTCGAGTGCCTGGCGCATCGCCAGTGGCAGTCGCTGGTACACGAGTTCACAGAGCGCGAGCTGCGCAATGCTGCCAGCGATTGAGTGGCCGCACAGCAGCAGCGTCTTGCTGCGTATACGCGCGTGGCTATAGAGTCCGGCCATGTCAAGTTGCTGCGCGCGCTTCCAGAACGGCAAGTGGATGCGCGCGCCACCGTAGCGGTACACGTACGGCTGTGAGAGCGGCACGGTCGAGCCCAGCACGGCCTCGACAATGTCGCTCGTCGAGGTCGCACGCACGGCGCAGATCACGGCGCTGTGGGATTCGACCAAAATGGACTTGGCCGTAAACTGCAGCACGGGCAGCTGCAGCCTGTGCGGCAGCGGCGAGCTGCGGATAAACGACTCAAGTTCACGTCGAGCGGCCTCGCGGTCTGCGGCGCTTGTGGGCGGCGTGTCATCTCGATCCGAGGAAGAGAAACTTGACGTGTTCAAGCGCGAGTTGGCCGCGATGGCTGCACACAAAACGGCCGCGCTTAGCAGCTCCGTCTCGCTAGAGACAGCGCCGCACCACCAGGCGGAAGAAGAAGAGTCGCTTTTTTCATTCATGGTACTAAGAGTGCGAGGATCGGCGTCGTTCGCGCGCTGTGGCGCTTTGCGTGACGCCACGTTTCCGCCACGTCTTGGTGGTCAAATATTGGGAAATCTGGATTCGCCCAAGGCGAACCGTGACGCGCGATCGGCGAAAAGGCACAAGAAAGAGAACAAAGAGGATGTACCGTGGACCACCTGAATAGAGCACTCTCAAATGTGTGAAGCTATGTGGACCACAGTAGTTTGGGGTGATGCATGGGGTACTATTAAGCCAGAGGACACGATCGGACGGGGGGTACAATTGGCTTCTCTGATCCCGTAGCTTTTCGCAGGGCGAGCGAGTGAGCGTCCGTCCGGCACAGTCGGATGGTGACAAGCCGACGCCTCGGGATCTGATACGATGGCGACGACGTCGCTCGTGACCGCTGCGTTCGACCAATTCAAGCGCGAGAGCCTGCGCAAGCTCCGCGACATGGAGGACAAGAGCCCCAAGGGGAGCGTCGACGCGCCCATTGTCGACATGATCCACATGATCAACGACCACGCCAACTACGTACGTGTGTGTTCTTATCCTATAGTATTCTCGGTCTCGCGTTCTCCCAGAAACATATCGGATTATGGTAGGCTAACGGAATATCAATAATCCGACGACAGGTCACGAGCAGTTCATGCTCGGGTCGGATTGCCGTCTTCCGCGGCGTCCCCGCGGGCGCCGCACCGTCGGCGGATAATGGCAATGCGAACGGCACGTCCGACCATCTCATCACGAAAGGCGGCACGTGGCTCTTGGCCGAGCACGCGCCCGTGACCATGGACCAGCTGCGCGCAGCGTTGACACCATCTACTTCAGCCGAGCAAGAGGAAGCCGACGAAAGTGCGGTCGCGAGCAACATGGTGCTTTTCAAGCACGAGCCGTTCATCATGCACGTCGTGTGCCGCGACGTCGATGCCGCCAAGGCGCTGCTGCAGTGCGGACTCGCGTGCGGCTTTCGCGAGTCGGGCGTCGTGCTGGGCAACAAGAAAATCATGTGCGCGATCCGCACGACCGCCAACGCCATGGAGATCCCGTTGGGCCGCACCGCCGACAAATTCTTGGTCAGTGACGAGTACCTTCAGTGGGTGCTCGACATTGCCAACGAAAAGTTTCTCGCCAACCGCAAAAAGACCGACCTGCTCTGCGCAGCGTTCCACAAGCAGTTTGTCGAGACGCCTTCGACTGACGTCAACGCCAACGATGCGTCCGCCACTACCAACGGCCGCAGAAACACTATTAAGCGTGCCGTCAGCACCGTGTCGCTGCGGCGCTGTCGCGCACTACCGCTCACGACCGAGACGGGCCGGTTGCTCCAGCGTGTGGGCCACACGAGCGTGCACTATGACGGAAGTGTCTATGTGTTTGGCGGCCAAGGCCAGGCCGCGTCGGGCACGACCTCGCGACTCGCGGATCTCGTGGTCGTGGCGACCGAGGAAGACGACCACAGCAGCACGACCGTCGAAACAACCGGGACGGCGCCGTCCGCGCGCATGCACCACTCGGCCGTTGTTGTGGATACCAAAATGGTCGTGTTTGGTGGTCGTGCCGGTCCGCTCAGTTGCTTCCAGGACGTCCACGCGTTCGACTTGACGACCAAGACGTGGAGCGAGGTCGTCGTGCATGGCGAGGTATTGCCCGCGGCGCGCTGGAAGCACTCGTGCAGCGTTGGTACGTGGTGAGGTCTATAGTGGTTCCAACATGGTGGACGTCTCATCGAGGTTTGCACTGTTTATTTAGTGGGAACGACCATGTACGTTTACGGCGGGCGGAACGCGAGCACAGTCTTTAACGATCTCTACGCACTCGACCTCGCGGACGTCGAGCCAGCGTGGCGCAAGATCGGTGCGTTTCCATTTCCCCCTTCTTGCCTCCAAAAGTCTCCAGTAATTTTCACGTCGGTCTCACCAAACGGATAATGCTGTAGAGTGCTCCGAGGTCCCGGCCGCGCGGTTCGACCACGTCGGCGTCTCGATCCCTGCGACCAAGCAGCTCTTTGTGTGGGGCGGGCTCGCGTCGCTGGACGAGACCTCGAGTGCCGACGCCGGCCGGCGTGACGTCTTTTGGCTGTTTGATACGGTCACTCTTGTGTGGGAAAAGCGGCTCATCAAGAACGCCGAGCAGGGCCCCTCGGCGGGGCTCTTTGGTGGCGCGGCCTGCGCAGTCGACGGCGGCGCCCACGTCGTCGTGTGTGGCGGCACGAGCGCCGCGAGCTCGAGCGAGAGCAGCAAGAATGCGCCGCAGAAAATTTACTCGCTCAGCACGTCGTCGCACGAGTGGCAATTGCTGGGTGCGATCGAGAACAGCAACAGCACTGCGAGCGACCACCACGCGCGCGCTGCGCTCGTGTACTCGACCGGCTCGTGGCTGCCAGCGCGCAAGGAACTGCTCGTGCTCGGAGGCGGGTTCCAGGTCTTTGGCTTTGGCCAGTGCTACTCGTCATCGTTTGCGTGCGAGCTAGTCATTGTCCACAAAGGGGAGAGTGTCAGTCCCAAGACGGGCTCGTCTCGTGCTGCTGCTGGAGATAGTGAAGAACACGGTGACGGTGTCGCGTCGTCACCGCCGACGTCCGAGTCGACGAGTAACGCCGTCGCTCCGCTCGATGGTTCGCGTCCGCTCGGCGTGCTGGCCGAAAAGGCCGACGTCAAGGCCACGAAAACGCTTCTTGAAGCCGCGGGCGTCTATGACAAGTCGCGCCGTGTCCACGTCGTCGCCGACCGCGCGTCGCCGAATGGGCCGTGCTTTCTTTTGCCCGTGACGTCGGCCATCGCGACGGCGTGCGCGTCGACGCACCCACAGTTAGCGACGCTTGAAGTGGTCGTGGACGACGACGCGTACCGCAACAAGTTTGGCAAGGCCGCCGGGGTGAGTCGCAACGACGTGGTGCGGTCCACGGTCGAGGCGTTTGCCCAACGCCACGCCGTACCACCGTCTCTGCTCTCAGCGATCCCCGACAAGTACGAGTTCGTCGGAGACGTGTTGCTCGTGCCGCGTGGCGCCTTTGCTGAGCCCGAGTGGACAGCGATCGCGACGCCCCTGTGGCGAGCCGTGTGCCAGGCCACGACGCCGACGCTCTCGCGGGTCGCACGCAAGGCGTTTATCGACGCCGGTGAGAAGCGACAGAGCCGCATGGAACTGCTGTTTGTGGATCCTGAAGTCATCCAGTCGTCGTCGTCGTCGTCTCGCCCAGCCCAGCACGGCTGGGTCGAAGTGCGCGAGAACGGCATCACCTACGGCTGGGATCTCACCAAGGTCATGTTCTCGTCGGGCAACGTGACCGAGAAAGCCCGCATGGCTGCGATCGGCTGTGCCGGTGAGACCATTGTCGATTTGTTTTGCGGTATTGGGTACTACGTTGTGCCCTTTCTCGTCCACGGCGGCGCCGCGTTTGTGCATGCGTGCGAGTGGAACCCCGACTCGGTCGATGCACTGCGGTTCAATTTGGAGCGTAACCACGTCGCCCACAAGTGCCAGATTTACGAAGGTGACAACCAAGTGAGTGCACCCACGATTGGTGCGGTCGCCGACCGCGTAAACTTGGGACTGCTGCCCACGAGCGAAAAGGCGTGGCCGCTCGCAGTCATGGTACTCAAGCGCGAGGGCGGCTGGCTCCATGTTCATGACAATGTCGCGGTCGCAAACCGCGAGACCTGGGAACAGCACGTCGTCGAGAGTATCCAGAGGCTGGGCGAGCAGCAGGGCAAGCGCTGGCGCGTCACGTGCGAACACGTTGAAAAGGTCAAGTCGTACGCGCCCAAGGTGTACCATTTGGTCGCGGATATCCAATGTGTCGCCATGGAGGAGGAGGAATAGAACGTACTATAATAGGGGCTAATACAGTACACATAGATTTCCAAACACTGGATCCTGGGGCTGTGAAATGTGAGGAACGTGAAAATTTTGGGGAAAATGCAAAGAGACCTCGGCATGAAAATTTCAAACCACCAGAAATGTTTTTTAGTCAGTGTCGCATACGACCACAGCTCCTTGCCGCTGCCGTTTGGAGGAGGAGCTCATTCGACAATTTGTCGTCTCGAGCGCAAGACTCTCAGGTCTACTGGACTCGAGAGTTTTGGCAAACCCCATTCAGACCTGAGGGCGGGGGTAGGTCGACGGCCTTTCAAGGTCGTTGGTCATGTCCGCCCTCACCCGCAACGGAGGGACACGACGGCGTGTACGAGGCTATTAGCTGAGGACCACACGCCTGGGCCCCTCCACCCTCCGCTTAAGACTCGACCGTCGGAGGCGGAGGCTGCTTTCTTGGTGCTCAAAACTCCACGCACCTAAAGCACTCGCTCGTTTACAGAACGAGGACAGCCACGGCAAGCTGAGTTTGTGCAGTCCTCTATTTTCGCGAAAAGGGAAAATGGATCTGAAATTTAGCTTTCCCATCGAGGTGAGCAGCGCCACGCCTAAATTCTCCACGCAGGAGACGAAGGCACGTGTTGCCATGTCACTCGGTTCGAGAAAAAAAGAGGACAGCATGCTATAGTGCCCCCCCCACATGAGGCACTATTTTCTGGGACACAGCGTTCTGGAAAATCCTCGTGCTTCAAAGACGCAAAAAGACGATGGTGCTTTTGGTCGCGCCGCGCCTGCGCGTCCTGGCTCTGCAGAACGCGCGCGCGTTGGCCTCCGTCACTAACAAAGTCGGTGAAGGCAGCGCCCGCTTGCGCTACCACCACACGACCGCTGCGCACGTACGTGACCCGTTTATCCAAATCGATCTTTCTTTGCGCATGGTATCACAACTGTCTCTGCTCCACATAGAACGCAATTACGAGTCATGCGCTCCACGCACAGCAACACGCTCGCCCGTCGCTGGCGGTGACGCTTGCGGCCGCGAGCTCGGCCGTGGTCGCGACAGCGTGGGCGTCCGACGCTGCGCGGAATGAGGACGAGTCGGACAAGGTGAGACCGCCCGCCAATCGGGAAAGTGGAAACGCTACTCGGATAATTGACGCGCGTGGATGCAATACTATAGCCGTTGGAGTATGCCGAGGTCGTGGAGCGTTTGCGCGAGCAAGTCTCGGAATTTCGCACGACGCTCAAGAGCACCGAGTCGCGGATCCCCAAGTCGTTTCCGATCCAAAAAATTGCCATTTCACGGACGCACGCACCCAATGGTGTCTCGACGATCCGTGTGGAATTTGTGTGTCCTCCGTTTGTGGACCAAGAGGCCGTGCTTGGGCGATTCCTATTGGGACTGCAGCGCCGCAAGGGCGACCATCAGCAGTCGGCGCCGCCGATCGAGGTCGTGGCCGTGCAGAGCGGGAGCAGCGACGGCGACAAGAAGTCGATTGTCGAGTCGTACGACCAGCCGTCGGCCAACTATCTGTACGCAAACGGCCACGGCTCGTTCCAGTTTTTGCGCGACACGTCGATCCAGGGCAACAAGGGCACCAAGTTTGTGTTTTACAAGGACGAGAGTCTGACGACGAGCGAAGTCGAGGCCGTCGTGGACGCCTACAAGGAACTCTACTCGTACCCAAATGTCCATGCGTTTTTCAAGTTTGAACGCGACCAGACGCGGCGCAAGATGCTCGTGGACCGCTCACAAAAAGGACCAGCCATGACGGGCCCCGCCGGCTCCAAGGAAGAAGCGATCCAGCAGCTGCAGGGGCTGGGCATTGACGTGTACGAACCGACCGAGAGCGAAGACGCGCTCAACTGGGACAGCCTGGTACGCCATTGCTTTGGCATCGTCTTGCTTTGGGGATTCTCGACTGATGTCGACTTATTGTAGGCGGGTTATGATGAAGTGAAGCTCGAGATTGAAGACACGGTCGTGCTGGCGCTGCAGAACCCGGATCTTTACGACCAAATCGCACGCAAGACGCGGTGCCGATACGAGAGCAATCGTCCACGCGCTGTGCTCTTTGAGGGTCCACCGGGCACGGGCAAGACGCTGAGTGCGCGGATCATTGCGCAGCAAGCGGGCATTCCGATGATCCACATTCCGATCGAAAGCGTCGTGTCCAAGTGGTACGGCGACAGCGAGAAGAAAATGTCGGCCATCTTTGATGCCTGCGAGAAGTTTGACGGTGCCATCATTTTCATCGACGAGGTCGGTACACACAGAGCTTCCCTATCCGCCACACTGAGAATCATGGTGCTGACGCATGTTTTTGTAGATTGATGCTTTGGCGGGAGATCGTTCGGGCGGCACCATGCATGAGGCGTCGCGCCGTATCTTGTCGGTGCTCCTGCAGAAAGTCGAGGGATTCGCGTCGGCGAAAAAAACGACGGTCGTGTGTGCGACGAACCGGTACGGTTGCGAGCTGGCTGAGTGACTCGGCGCTGGCGTGTTGACATGTTTTCTCGCTCACTTGTAATATCTCAGAAAGCAAGATCTCGACTCTGCGTTGATTAGCCGCTTCGACTTGAGCATTCGCTACGATCTTCCCAATGAACGCACCCGGCACGCGGTATTTGCTCGGTGAGTTTTGCGATTATTTCTTCGATGAATGGATTGATCTTGAGCTTGGGCTGACGGCATCGTCTCTGCGGTGGCGGATCAGGTACGCAAAGCAGGTAACGGGTGAAGAGCTCGCGCTGCTTGCAGGCATCTCGAGTGGACTCTCTTGCCGAGATATCAAGGAGGTAAGGTGATGACTTGGCAGGTTGCCAACGCGCACACCCGGTGGCTGAGAATGTTTTGCTTCGTTCGTCTGTGGTAGATTTGTGAATACGCCGAGCGAAAGTGGGCATCGAAGCTATTGAAGAAAGAAGCTACAGAAGAACTCCCGCCTCTTCTCGCGTATATGGAAGCGACAAAGATCCACGCGATGGGAATCAGCTCGCAAGGACCTCGACGTGAAGTCTTTGAAGCGTAGGACATCGATTGCGAAAGGATCGTCAGTTGATTTTTTTGGAAATGCAATCGCTGCCGGAACTGGGTCTCTCAATCAACTGCTAGAATGCTCCTGGTTTCGAGGAGAGTGAGTTCCTGGTATTGTTTATGCAGATCCTTCGCGAGTTCTGCCAAAGATGAACCAACGTTCGCTGAAGTACATGTGAGCACACAACACACGACACTCATCCATGAGCTTGCTCCGTACCAAGTAGAGCCAGCGCCATTTTCATGAATTTCTGGGACTCGCCGTGCGATTGGTTTCGATGACACTGAACCCCCTGATGAATAACACGAGCTGTGAGGTTCAAGTCGCGCAGAATCATGACGGCATTTACAATTACCATATTCCATGCCTTGGAAATGAACCACTCAGCATCAAGTTCTGGGAATTTGATGTCAACGCTGGCTTCAACTTGGATCAGTTGCTCAAACCACTCAAAGGCATCATTGCGAGACTCGGCGAGAGTGATGAGACGGCGGAAGAGGTAACTGAGGTTCCCCTGATCAATATTGTCTCCTTGAAGAAGCAGCTGCAGGCTACATACATTCAGTTCGTGAGATCGACGATTCATTTCTCCTCACACTGTGCAAATATCCTTGCCTGCGCTTGAACATGTCCCTTGCGAGCCCTCGGTATTGTCGACGAACCTGCGTCGCAAAAGTTATCATCGAGTATTTTGTGGATTCGCTGATATGATATCAGCACGGACCATATTCGCCTCGTCGAATTTTGAGGCTTGCAATATCAGTTCTGATTGAGATAGACGCCACTTATGAGTGGTGCAACAGGAGTCACGTATCGAGCAGATGATTGTACCTCCGACATCAATGAAATTGCTGACGCTTTTCTCCATCTTTTCTTGACAGAGGTTCTTCATGAGCTCAACATCGGAGTCACACATTCGTAGCCTGGCGGCGAGCTCACTTTTCACCTAGAAACAATAACGTGAGACTTTTCAGTTGCAGCAACAAACTCCATGGAGACGAACCAGGAAATCGTTGTAGTCGCTCGCTGGCCCGCAAATTGGTTTGATCCGGGCGACAACATCGAGTATATCACTCAAACGTCCATGACCAATCGAATCGAAGTTCATCATCTCAGAGCTCAAGGCTGCAAGTAGGCATTCAAGTTCACGAGCTGAGATCACACACTTCTCGCCGAATAGTCTTCGCGCCTCCTTCGCAACATCGGCCGCTCGAACAAAAAGGAAGCCATGATTGCAACTGCGTGCAACATTGAAGCTGGACGTGAAAGTTCCCATTAGCGCGCAACAACGTTCCAGTGTGCGATAGCACAAATTTGCGCTTTACCTCATTGTATAGAACCAGACGAAAGCAGTTTCTGACGCAAAGTCTTCGACCTCAGTTGAGCGCAGTTTGCATGCCGCGTCGAGGAACATGTCTGTATACTTCGCCAATTGGCCGGCGTATGATGTGGGGTTCTCTGATGGGTCGCCGTTGCTTGTGGTCGCCGCTCGGAGGGCTAGTTGTGCCGTATTTTGTAGAAGTTGACCAAACGGAAGCTCGCCAATGACGGTACTGCCCTCGCTCAGAATACTGCAGAGATCATCCATGATCTCTAGTGTAAGGTCTTCCCTACCTGCGCAATTCGCGGCGTATCCATAGGACACAAGATCCATCGGGTCGAAATCGTCTCGTTGCCTCAGCTGCCGAAGTACATCAGCCGCGGTTGAACCTTTCGCATCGTCAATGCCCAAGCACGCTTCGAAGACCGAAAGAATTGAAGCCTTGGAGGAATCCAACTCCAACGCTTCTTGAGCCCATCGCTTGCTGTCTGATTGGCGGTTCTGCTTGAGATAAGCTGCAGCAACAATCCTACGCGAATACTGTTAGTGCCTGTCGCACCTCGCTCACATCACAAAGTGAGTTCTCACCGTTTAAATGCAGCTGCTTCTTGCGGCGATGTAGCTTGTTGGACACCCAACTCGGCCCATGCTGCGCATTCCTGCAGGCGGAATGAGAAATCGAGTGTTTGATTTATCCACAATTTTGGCACTTACTTCATGTGCGCTATTGTTCAACGCGACTCCAGCGGCGTCATGTATCGTTTGTCTCATCCGTGTGACTTGACTCTGAACGTGGGCTTGATTCTCTCTGTCATGGCATGAAAGTGTCAGACTCGAAAGCAGTAACGTGGCTGTTAACAACAAACCGTGGCCATGCAGATATCATGTCGCTGATTCGCCTCAGCTCTGCGATTGCACGGGCACGATTTTGGGCTGAGTCAGATATCGCGAGCGTCGATGCCAAGTCGAGTCCGATATCCAACACATGATCGCCGTAGTGACGCTCCAACTGTCGATAAATCTGGATGGATTCTTCACTGAACGCGTTTGCCTCGACAAACATCCTCGCGCCAGCTAATGAGGCGACAACATCATCGCGCTGGAGCAAGTACTTCAGCATCAAACTGGCCTTGTCGTGGTCTTTGTTGGAGATGTACAACTTGATCATCCTGAGTAAAGCTGCAGAGTTCTTATCGGAGCCGAGTAGCGCGAAACAGGCCTCAGCCTTCTCCACGTCGCCGAGCGCTACCAGAGAACTCAACAATCGTCCCAAGAAGGAGCGCTTATATGTTGGCACACACGATTCCTCTGAAATATCTTGAGCTGCCTCCACTGCGTCGCATAGTCGGAGGGCTTCCTCAGCAAGTGCAACCAGATCGACATGGCAATCACTGCTGCTCCACTCGTCCAATGCATCTTGGATAAGCTCCAATAGGCATCTTGTGTTGCTCATCATGTATGGCAGTAGCATCTGGAGTTCGTGGAGCGTCTCAATGATGATGGTCACAGCCATGTTGTCGTGTGGGTACGACTGCAGTAGCCGCACCGTTCGGATGCGGTCCACGCAGAAGTCCCACACGTCTTGCAGCACTTCCTCGAGTTCGATTCCGTCTTTGTATCGAGTAAGACACGACAGTCCAACTTTGCCCCAAATCGAGCTTGCATAGTCAAGAGCTTCCTTGGCGAGCGTCAAGTACTCAAAGCACTTTTCACTGTCAGTTGCAGCAGTTTCCATCAGGAGCGATCCCACGCGTCCATATGAGCGAAGCACGTCCAAGCAATCGTCGACGAAGCCGCTCTGGTCGCGCGCACTCTCTCCAGATACTTCCTTGTCGTTGTTCCGTGAACACGCCAGCGCCAACCCCATTACGCGAGCAGCCATGAATCGCACGAAGAGGATTGGAAATCTTGCACCAGAGGTGCCGCGTGGTTCCTTGTCTTGCAGCGTCGACTGGTAACTCTTGAACGCCGCCCGCGCTGCATTGTACAGAACGACGCCCGCCTCCATCATCCGGTCTGCAGACAGTATGAGCACTCGCTGCGCGCTCACGTTGACCACTACAGTGTGGAGCCGTTTCGCATTTTCCTCGACTGCCTTGATTGCCGCTTGCACGTTGCCGTCGTCCACATCGTCTTTCCGCGGTCGCGCGGCCGCGTCACGGAGTGCCGATGCGACGGCGTCGAGCGACGTGACCATCTTGTCTACGCACTCGACGATCACGCCATTTTGCCCAGCGTCCATCGCGAGCAGTGTACCAGCGCCGCGTGAGTTTCCCCTTTGTTTCCCTTTGCTCTTCTTTGCTGCGCAGGTTTCCCTTTGGCGACGGCGAAGCAATTCCACCGCCCCCAAAATGAGGTGAACCATCATTCCGCACGCGACTTCAATCAGAGGTTAAGGCAGTACCCCTTTCGAATTCGATACTTGGAGAAATTGGTTTGAAGAGGGATTTCGGTTGATGAAACGTGGCCCCAAGTTCGACAAATTACGGCTTGAATGAAAATGGGCCGCGTCGTGCGCTCTGTCGCAGCGGCAGCAATTGCTTTCGGGATCTCGCTCTGTGACGCGGCACCGCGAGTGGATATCCGTATCATCTCGCGTCCTCGCCCCGAGCCGGAGACACCGTTTCTGGGGCCCTTCCCCTACCGAGAGCCGGCCGATCCGACAGGTGCGTTGGGCTTTGGGGCATGATCGCCAAATGCTGTGCTTGGAAACGCTCACTGGGGGTCATATACAGGACCTTTCGCCTCGTACGTGAGCTCGGTGGGATGCATAACCAAGTTTTCCGCCGAGATCGAAGGAAAGAGGTTCGTTCAGATCGTTGCGGGTATTTCTCTCAGTCGTCACAAAATACTCCACTGACGCTGAATGTTGCTGCAGCGTTTTGATCGACCTCTGCCATTTGAAGAATGTCACGTTTATTGAAGTTCCTCCGGTCGTGCGGGACGCGACAGAGACGCTTCAAGAGGAGTCTGATTTGGTGTTGAGTGAGAACTCGCCTGTTCCAGTGGAGACAAGCGCGCCGCCTTTGCTACGGCGGCAGATTATGGGGTACGAATCATGGGTTTTCTCGTCCACTGGCCACTGGAGCTCTTACTGAGAGTAAAATTGCACAGCATTTTCCGTGGGTGGAAACTCGATCCGATCTATAAGAAGTTCAAGTATGCGGTCTTTGACGATGGCGACCTATGTGGCGAGCACGGTACCGAGCGACTCTCTGTGGCTGTCGAACTCGTTCGCGCGAGCGACTATGGAGCGACGCCTCGCTTGTATGACTTGAGGAAGCTCTCGTCGTGCTCGTACGTGATACGTGTGGAGGCGTACGTCGGCGAGTACGAGTTGGATGCGTCGAGCGGTATCCAGACGCCAGGTGTGGTGGGTATCAGTGATGCCGAGGAGATGCTGCCTCAGATATGTGGTGAAATGAAGTGCCAGTACAGCCACGTAGCTGGCCGCGTCGATGTTGTCAAGCAAGAGATTGAGTCTCTCAAGAAGTCGCTCGAAGAAATGGTATCGGCAGAGTCCTCGTCGGTCGCAACACTAAGCATATCAGCGGCGGCATCGATCATCAAGTCGTCGACCGACGTTATGGAGAAGGCCCTCGAGATGCTTCAGTCCATTGAGAACCTCGAGCAAGCAGCCCACGATGCTCGTGCGGCAGCGGTTGCGGCCACGAAAACTGAGACCACCGAAGTGACAGCGACGAGTTGATGGACCGATGGATCTGCTGAACACACTCTCCTCAGGGTTAAGGGATGAACACGGAGTTTTACTGGGGCCAAAAATAAATGACTGGTTTGAGTGAGCGAGGCTCCAGTGAAGACGTGGGTAGAGAATGCATCCTTTTGCGTTTGGAGTGGCTCCGTATGGTGCGTATCAATCCCCCGAGCAGGTGCGGCAGTATCAACGGTGGGCTCTTGAGCATGAAATCCACGCCATCGAAGAGCGCCAACGACTAGCGCAACGGAAACATCGTCGTGACTTGATCCTGTACAGCACCCGTTTAATTTTGAGTGCAAGGGAATGATCACTGACGGATGTGGGAGCTCGCAGGAAACAAGCTCAACAATTGCAAGCGCTTCTGAATCAAGTCCAGGTAAGGATACTGGCGACAGCAAAGGAGTCCACACTATTCTCCTTTCCGTTAAAACTGGCACAGAATGGTGGAGTCGCAATTTCGACTAGTGATGCTCCACCACCACCAAAGACCCTCACGCCCATCACGTGCGAGCAGCAAACGACTCCGGTCGAGTGGATGCTCATCAAGCTGGCACAGCAAAACGAAGAGCTCCACACGCTGATCAAGAGCCACAATGGCAACGCAAGGTGTGGTGTGGAGACAACGCTCTAATCCAGTTAAACACGGAAATTCTCACATAGATATCGTGTTGGAACAGCCCACGGCTCGATGACAGTTTCCCCGCAACACGATCAGAGGCCGCCAACGCCAACATGAAGAACTGCTCAACCCGTCCTCCTACCACTTCACACCCCAGAACTGATGATGGAACCAAATCTCGAGAACCAGACCCTGACTCTATTGCAGAGGCCCAGCAGGAAGTGTCACCACAAACTATCCATCCATCTACGCCAGCTTTCTGTCCGTGGGCTGCTGCAGAGGATCTACCTGAAATCGACTGGACAGATAACGACGAAGAGGTGAGAACGGATCGATAGCACAATGTGACCAATGCATGGTGGAAACTAACTGTAATTCCGCTCATTCAACGACTATCGTAGTTGCTCGAGCAGCTTCTTCGAGAGAAAGATGCTGCATCTCACGGACTACTCAACCCATCGGGTGATACGAGTGGATCCACTGGCGACACTACGAACAGTAATGCCACGACAGCCCTCAAGCGCAACCAGCAGCAGGATCGCCAAGAGAGCCGACGCAAGTTGGCCCAGCTTTACGATACTTCTTCCATTACCAATAGCTCGGAAATACGGCGCCCACGGTGGCGCATTGAGCAAGACATTGCCAATGGAGTCGTTCGACCATTTGCTGAGAACGGCGAAGGAGCGACCACAGAGCAACCTATGCCAGCGCGCCAGCTTTTCCGCGCTGCAGTTGTAGCAGTGTTGGCGGTCGTCAAACTACAGCGGTTACTCAACGAGACGCGACTGCAATTGCGTGACAAGAGTATCCAGGTACGAGCTTGTCGTCATGCTTGGGGCAGTGGTGTAGCCTTACGTAAGATGGTGTTTCTATGACTGTCAAAAGGACCTCGAGCCGATGCTCAACGTGTACTTTGACGCCACGCGCGTGTGGCTCGGAAAGCTCGTGAAGGTGCCGCTACTGTCCATCGTCCAGGATCCTGCATTGGATCTTGACGTGAGCACAAAATCTGGTTTGTTTCGAGCGCCAAAGGGACTCTCCAAGTGGTTTGGGAAAAAGCGATCGCCATCCGCAACACCACCGCCGCCACAGGGCTCCACGACTTCCGCGGATCAAAGCAGAACCGTGAAGCTCAAGGTGCGCGTCAAAGGCATTGTCGACGCGATCGCCAAGGCCATCGACAAAGGCGTCATTCCCAATGGGATACTCGAGTTTTGGAAGCGCGTGACCAGTGACGGCGTGTACTTTCCCTCAACGGTAGGTCATGCCATGATCGTTGTTGGCCTTCCATGGCTGATTTGCTGCATGTTTCCATTTCCACATAGTACCCACTCTTTGCACTTGAACGACAAGCGCTCGACCTGGATGCGCTCGGTGCGACTCGTAACATGCGTCATGACTGTACGACACTTCCGGGGCAAAGCTATTCACGTTTTGGCATTGTGCTGGCCAACTTTATGCTGCTTCGCCTTCTGATCCCGCACGTTGTGCTGCGACCCTGGGAGAGTGGCATCGGTGCTGCGGCCAACGCCCCAAGAGCCGTCGCGACAAACCTCAAGAACGTGGCGACGCTTCTGTACGCCATTGTCAGTCGTCTCTCGCCGGTACCTCCAGTCAGCACGGATCCAGACCAGAGTACGCGTGGTGGCGTTCGACGCCGCTCGGTCGAAGTGGTGCCTGTCACGGGACCTTTGGAGGCGCCCGACACGCACAGCAATAATCAAGCACAAGACGCGAGTACGGAAGCTCCACGATTTTTAACGATCGCCGACATCCATCGACTGCTGATTCCAGACAAGCACTTTCCGCTGAGCCAACTCGAGCCATTCGTTTGTGAGCAGCACGTGCGTCTGCGAACGGCTCTACAAGTGCTCCACACGAGGTTGCATCCACAAGCAAACGAGAGCGAAGACTTGAGCAACGTACGACAGGTCAATGAATAATTTATTTTTTCCAAGAAACGTTTCCACTTCCTACAGGCAACAATACAGGGCATATTCTCCCAAAGCACACACCTTTTGGTCAGCTGGGGTTGCAGCTCTTCTTTGGCATAACCTACATGGGCACCACAAACGACTCGACAGTCTACTGGCCCTTGCGGAGCCAACTCGTGAGCGGATAATCGCGGCGATCGCCAGCGTTTTGTTGGCGCGACGGCGCGGTCGTGCGGTTGCCCGAGCCGTGGGACGACGCCATTGAACCAGGATACGAATGCGCGTTGGCCATGCTCTTGGCGTGTGCGTGGTTGTGGGACGACCGCTGCTTGGTCTCGTTGGGGATGAAATAGTTGGTAAGCTTGCCCGTCTCGTCATAACCGCGACGGCACACTGCCCGGTCCGAGGCCTGCGGCAAGGGCGGCTCGTGGGACGGCACGAGGTTATACGAGCCGTACTGGTTTGGGTTGAAATTGCTGCGCGCGAACGCCGTGGGATTCCGCGGTAAATTGTTGGTGGACGCGAGCGGACGAACCGCCACGTCTGTATAGGCACTGGATCGGAACGTTGACGAGTCTCCACGCGGTGCAAAGTTCGGCAGACCCGACGCCGCTATCGACGACGAAGAATGGGAGGCCGCGGCGCCAGCGGGGGAAATCGTGACCTTGCGCTTCTTCGTTTCGTGTGGCGTCGTGTACTCGGTCGACGAATAGCTTCGCTTCGACTCCATCGGACTCTTCATCTTGTGCTTACCCGCGCGGTGCAATGCACCGGCAGAACTCGTCTCCTGGTCCATATCATGGTGGACATGGTGGACGCCACCTCCTCCTGCTCCACCTCCTCCCAGCTGCTGCTGCAACGTCTGGACCATCGTCTTGAGTTTTGCTTTTTCCTTGACGACCTTTTGGTACTGGTCGTGGCGAAATTTGCAGGCCTTTTTGAGCGCCGCGACCAGCTCGCGTGGGTTCTGCACGTCGTCTTCGAGCGCGTCGGCGTCGCACGTGTTGAGATAATTGAGAATGCTCTGGTTCACGGCCATTTGCCGCGCAGCCTCGGCTTGGCGGCTCAGCTCAATCTGGTACTTGGCCACTTTACTCAGCAGCTCATTCTTGTTGGCCTCGAGCGTACCGACGCGATGCAATAGCGTCTGCTTGTCCACAAAGAGCTGCTCGGTCTGGTGGCGCGAGCTCTTGAGCTGGTCGGCGACTACATCGTTCTGCTTCTTCTGCCATCGCAGCGCCTCAATCACGACCGCGAGCCGTTCGTTCAGAGCCGCGACCTGCGGCTCGTGGCTGCTCAGCGCGTTTGCGAGCACCGACGGCTCGCTGATGGGCTCGGGCACTTCGAGAAAGAGACGAATGAGCTGTGGCGGTGTCGCGCGGCCGCGGCAAATGGGACACTGCTTGTTGACATCGAGCGCCTGCACGATACAGTCGTAGTGGTACACGTGGCCGCACGGACACGCCACGAGCTCGGTGCGTAAATCCTCGAGACAAATGTGGCACTCTTGGGTCTTGCTACTGGACGCAGCAGCGGCCGCCGCGCCGGCTTGAGGTTGAGGCGGCGGTGGCGCATGCTGCTGGTATGGATGATGATGCGGATGGTGCGGTCCTTGGTGTTGGTGGGCGAGGGCCGCCGCGGCGGCGTACGACGGATGCGCGTGGTGCGAGAGTCCGTACGGGACCCCACCGTTGGGTGTGGCCGCGGGAGGCGGCGCGGCGCCGCTGCTGCTGCGCGTGCGGTGCATTGGCCAACGGGGAGACCTCTTGGTGACGGCGAGGCGCCAATAGACGGCCAAGGCAATTGTGTGTGAGTTGTTGTTGCTGGCTCTTGGCGCGTTGGAACTGTTGGAAATGTTAGAAATGTTGGGGCCATTTTTTGACCCGCCAAGGCGGATGCCTGATGTTTGATGGGACAGTGTCCCCATAGAAATCGTGGTAATTTGGACTGTTTTAGGTGAGAGTAGGTGAGAAAACCTCCCAAATGGGGGGGATTTGCGGCGTTTTCACGACGTCGAACCAGAAATTGCAGGGTGAGTCGGCTGTTTCCGCCCTCATTCAGGGATAGGGGAACGAGTAAATCGCAGGTTTCCAGGATTTTCCCTTGTCTGTCCAGAAGGATCTTTTTACACAATGTACCGTTGCTGAGCTAAACGTGCCAGTTCGTATTTACTCCATCATTTGTAAAAAGGCTTCCGGATCAATATCGCTTGTGTGTGGGTCTGCGCCGCCAACCAACGGAGTCCACCACCAATCAAAGCCGCGGCCTGGAACTGTGACTGGCGGCCTGTGGGAACCGTAGTAGAGTTTAGAAGACCCGAAGCAAAATGGTGCGTTGGCGAACATGGGCGACGAGGGCGGTCGGTTGTGTGGGGGAGTCTCGGCGGTGGTGGCAATGCAGGGTGGAGCAAAGATGCAGGCGAGTGCAGTTCAATAACGGATTACGGTCCGAGTCGGCATGGTGGAACCAAAGGATCCGCGCGGCGTCGTGACAAATCGACCAGAACTGAACAGACAGATCTCTCCAGTGCGAGTAGCGCCGCGCTCCATGAATCGATATGACAGTGAGCGATACGCGACGACCGGCGTATCTTAGAAGCGTTGAGGTATCGAATCGACGTCTTGTAATGCTGCGCTGCCCACGCTGTGCGCCTTCGTGATGATTGAACCACCACGACCGACCCCCACAGCTCGCTTCCTCATGCACGATCGACTGTGGTCGTGTAAAGCAGTTTTCTCGGGAGAGAAGAGCTCACTAGTGTTGGTGTTTTCTTTGTTCCTCGTGTAGCCGAAGCAAATCACCGACATCCGCGATTTCCTTCAGAAGGCGCGCCGAAAGGACGCCCGCTCGGTGAAGATCAAGAAGACCGACAAGGTCGTCAAGTTCAAGATCCGCTGCTCCAAGTACCTGTACACGCTGTGCGTGACGGACACTGAGAAGGCCGACAAGCTCACGCAGTCGCTCCCGCCTGGTACGTCGCCAGCTTCCAAGATGTTGTGGTATAATTTTGAGACACATTGCTGACGTATCGCTATTCACCTTGCAGGCCTTCAGCGCAAGGACATCTAAGGTGTCCCTCGGATTGCGGCATAAGTAAACGCACGGTCTTCTACTTCTTCCGTCTCCGCGCGACTCGGTCATTCCGCTTGTCTTGCTGCAGTGGTAGTCAGTTTCCCAGTGGGCCCTCGCTTTGTCTCGGGGTCGCTGGCGACCATCAGTACGCAGCATCCAATGGAGGAGTTGGCTTTTATCGAGTCGGAAGAGAATTCGCCTTTGGTTCTTCTATTCCTCTGTGCGCTTCACTGCTTGTTGCTTGGTCGCGCTATTGCTTCGATGGCTTCAAATTCTTGTAGCTATCATCCATTAGCTGGACCAGGATTTCTTCATCAAGGCATTCGCCAGTCGCATTCAACCTCGAATGGTCTTCAACTGTCGTTCCTGACAATTGTCCGGGCACGAGACGTTCGCGCGATCACTCACGGGCTGAGATGCAGAGTTCCTGTGCTGAAGATCGACGTTGCGAGCGTGGGAACGAATAACCAAAAACCAGCGCTGTTGAGGATTTCCCGAACACAATCGCATGTTCAAAGCTCAAACATTTCGTTTATGATGGGAAAGAGGCATTTTCGACTTTGGCAGTGTCGTTCGACGATATAAAGCAGAAGGAATCGAGGGTATCGGACCTCACGTTTCTCTCGGCGCAGCACTCAGCTTCACTGGGCGTGGCGTCCATCGCAAAATGCAGAGGTACCCAGTAGTAGAAAGGCCATTCTAGACCGAGTTCTTGCGCGGAGGAGGCGAGTGGGCAGCCGCCGGGGACGGCGAACGCGAGCGGCGCGGCGACGCCTCGTTGCGTGCACCTGGCGAACGCGAGCGCGAGCGACGGTCCGGCGAGCGGTCACGACGCGGAGAGCGCGAGCGACCACGGCCACCACCACCACCACCGCCACCACTGCCACCGTCCGCCGTCACACGAATGTACGAGCCACGGAACTCCTTGTCATCGAGCTTAGCCACCGCGTTCTCCATGTCTTCGCGCGTCGAGAACTCCGCCGTACTGCAGCAACATTCCAAGTAATGTCAGTGAATGGCCAACAAGAAAAAAACAACACTTCGAATCCACGTACGCCGTGCCATCGCTCTGAACGTCGCAGAACGTGACTTCACCAGCCGAGCGCAAGTGGTCCTTGACGTCGCGCCAGTCGACACCACGCGGGAGATCCGTAATGCGAACCTTGAAGTCGGTGCGCTGCGGCGGGTTGCGGCCTGAACCAAAGAAACAATGCATTAGTTTCGCATAGCGAGAGTCAGAACGAGCCAGACGATAACGCACCACCACGGTCGCCGCGGTCACCGCCACGACGGTCATCGCCACCACGTCCACGACCACCACCACGGTCGTCGCGACGGCTGCCACCCTTGGCCAATTCGACGCGGACACTAACCATAGAGAGATCCGGTTAATACCACCATTTCCAACCAAAGAGATGCAGTAGCCTTGAGCAAGACGGACTTACCGTCCACCGAGGAAGTCGCGGTTGTCCATGGCGCGAATCGCGTCGTCGGCATCACGAGGGTCTTCGAAGTCCTATGGAGCGAGGGAAGACGAATCGAAGAGACGACAAGAAGAGCGTTGGTGGATCCGCAGAGACGAAGAGGGAGATAGAGAGGGGATAGAGAGGCGGGCGGAGCGGCAGCGAAGGGCAGCGACGCGGCGCGACAATTTCCTCCCCACACTACATGCGAGCAGGACGTGGCGTAGTACAATCACCCGAGGACTACTTCCCATCCACACCGTGCAGGCTGAGTCTCCACAAGCGAAGCCCGACCTTAGCAGAGCGAAGAGATCTCTTGCGAGCGAGCGCGCACGACGAGAAGCGCCAATACACACATACAGGAAAACGAGGCCGAGCCTCCCGCCGAATACCACATCTAAAGCGAGGAGA